>PVLA01009013.1:0-80900 GCA_004027455.1 Hydrochoerus hydrochaeris
CATCATCACCATCACCACCACCATCATTACCACCACCACCACCACCACTATCACCACTATCACCACCACCACCACCACCACCATCACCATCATCACCACAATTACCATCACATTAAAGGACTCAGACTTTAGTTCAGTGTTCCCTAGGTTGGATCCCCAGTACCAGCACCAGTACCAGTACTGGAAAACAAGAAGAGGGAGGTAGAGGAGGAGGAGATGGAGGAGGAAGAAGTTGGGGAGAAACAGCATAGCTTTTGGTGCTTACAGCAATGTACTCACCTGTAACAGAGAAAAGACAAACTCAAGGTTCTCACAGATATTTTTGTCCCAAATTAGAAAATCTAGACCAAATACTCCTCTTCATTAACAAAAGGAAGCAAAAATATAATGTAAAATGGGACATACTTTTTTTTCAACCACAGTAAATGAATTTATACGTATGGACTTAGAATTAATCCAACAGAGTGGAGAAGAATCAATAGTGGGAGTGGGGAAAGAACTCATGGTGACGGTATCAGGCATCATGGAGGGATTTTAAAGACTGACAGAAAAACCTTAAAACTGAAAATGGAATTTTAAAAATTGCATTTTTAAAGGTCCAGGAAAATAGGTTGTGAGGAAGACATGTTTATTACTCAGTTTGCTAATGATCTACTGCCAGATTTTGAATATATAAACAGATGTTAACACACATTTGGAAGAGTAAGCCACATTCATTTCAATATAGCTCAGGCTTATTCAGGATAATATGTGTCACACTATCTTCATCTCAGTTAAGTGGTATTGATAATTATTATGGTTGTATGAGCTACACAGAAGCCTGAGATGCAAATGGAATTTGAAAGGTTCCTATATGTGGAAAATGTATTTTATGTTTAATTGAAACTAAGTCATCAATCTAGCAAAGGTCAAATATATTTTGTTAAAAAATAGCATTACCAAAGAGTCTAGATTCCTCGAAGTGGCCACCTTTGTAACTTTGTGCACAGCTTTTTGGTTTTATTCATATACTAACAGAGGAAATACATAGTGGTATTTTGCTAGAATTTGGTAATATAAATGATATATGTTTTCTTAACTATATTGAATCATTTATTCCAAAATATTGGCATATATCTCACTACATATATAAAGGTCTAACACAATTTTATTGAGTTTTTTTAGACTACTCTATTATGTAGAATACTACAGTTTACTTAATTAGAATGCATTAAATCCTGTGCCTGAATCCAGGATGAAATGGTTTGTTTGTATGGCAGAGTTCATGACTCCTTTTGAGAGCGATTGAATTACTGTGCAGTGAGCTGTGTCACCCTACTCCACTTACTCTGTTTAGGGTCCTCAACTATAAATGCAGGGCTGTTTCTTTCTGTGTCTCTGTCTCTCTCACCATCTCGCTGTCCCCCTCTCTGCCTCTCTTGTATCATGAAAAGTGTGAGGAATGTGTCGGTCAAGTTTAAGAACACAAATATCCCAGAGTCCTCGAGGTCCAGAGCAACCACAAGCTTCCAAAATTCTGATTTTACAAATGCATTTGGTGTTTCCATACTCAAGGAATGCCAGAGATGTGACTTCAGTCTGAAGGAGTCTGTCTTTCCCTCACACGTGCACATCTGCTCTCATTCAGGTGGAGTATGGAGAGCTTACCTGTGCGGGTGCTCTTCCAGCCGCTGGAGATGAAGCCAGTCAGAGACAAGCCTGTGTCCCCAGGGCACCCACCAGTCAGGTCAGGGTTGTCTCACATCAGCCGGGAAACCAGCTGAAGTGGCTCAGGCTTGCGATCCCACTGGGAAGTGAAGCAGGAGGGTCCCAACTTCAAACATAGCTTGAGCCATGTACTGACTTCGCAAGCTCTGTCTCAAAATCAGAAAATAAATAAAGGGGTGGGGATGAAGATCAATATGAAGGCTCTGTGCTCCGTCTCCAGCATCCCATGACAGATGGTTACACGGATAGGTGAGAGAGAATGAGCAGGTAAACAGTAAGATAAGTACAGATAGTAATAGCACTGTGAAGAAAATTAATTAGATTTACATGTGAAAGTGACTGAGAGAAACAGAAGCAAAGGAAGGATAATAGAATTAGTAGCAATAATACCAGTACTTACTTTGAAAGTAGACTATGTTAAGATAATTGCATTTACCATCGTAAATGCCCAGTGAAGCAGGGAGGGTTTTTAATCTTGTTTCACAGAGGATGAAACAGAGGTC
Organism: Hydrochoerus hydrochaeris; assembly: GCA_004027455.1. Taxonomy (NCBI): domain Eukaryota; kingdom Metazoa; phylum Chordata; class Mammalia; order Rodentia; family Hydrochaeridae; genus Hydrochoerus; species Hydrochoerus hydrochaeris. Next base: position 2,211 of record PVLA01009013.1, read on the forward strand.
CCAGTGATGGTAGGTAGATTTCCAAGGTCCCACAGTGATGGTAGGTAGATTTCCAAGGTAGTGACATTTGGGGTAAGAATTAGCAGTTATCTGCGGATGATGCTATGTTTTATATCTAGATGTCCACACTACCAAGGCCTCTTGAGCTTATAGGTGGGGTTTTTCTGAGGTGATATCTCAGGGTGGGGGTTATGAATCTCGGTGGATGAGTCCAGCAATGGGTTCATAGCTCAGTGTGACGCTGGGAAGTGAAGACTGGTTGGAGGAGGCGGGTCACTGGGCCGTGGCCCAGAAGGGCCTCTCTCCCTTCTCCTTTCATTGTTCTTTGCTCCCCACACCATGCCTTGGACTATTTCTCTTCCATGGTGCCCCCTGCCATGCTGTCGTCCTGCCTTGACTGTAGACCGAAACCTCTCCAAACTGTGAGCCAAAATAAGCCTCTCCTCCTTTAGCCTGTGGGTGTCAGGTATGGTGGATCAGCCCGAAGGAAGTAACTGAGATAGAAGACAAAGAAAAGATCACAGAATTCTCAACATGATGGTGCTTTGCCTGTTTGTGGAGCAGAGACCAGGATGGAGAAGCTTTGAGGAATTTCTTCATCAAAACATAGCCATTGGAGAAAATGTTTTCTGCATCATACTTCTTTCATGAAGTAATGCTGGGAAACACGGGGTATGCAGCTGAAAGGAGTCTGGAATCCAGTATTTCTGGTCTTCTGCATGGTGAACTGGGGCTCTGCAGGACCACAGGTTGGGGAAGGAAGGGCCTGGGAGCAGTTGTGTCTCGTAAGATTCCAGTACTAGGGAACCGGGGATTTAGCTCAGTGGCTTAAGTGCCTGCCTGGCAAGTGCATGGTTGTGAGTTTGATCCCTGGTACAAGAAAAAAAAAAATTCTAGTACTAGACCAGAGGACCAGGGAATTCATGGGTATTCAGATTTTCTACAAAAAGAAAATGAAAAGAAAAACATATAACAGCTAGAAGTCAGGCCACCTTTAAGTAGCTGTGGTACTGTACTTGAAAGTATCCACTTAAAAGTTCCATAAAGACAAGCCATTTAGTCATTCAGAGCAGCCCTCTGGGTTCCACTCCTGCCCTTGGCTTAGCCAAATTTGAAGGATTCCTTTAATAAAGACATAGAAATCTGTTATTAAAATTGTGGATGGCATAAAACTATGACTAGGTACAAATAGGGAATGACAGAATGAGAGAGAACAGGAGTTAAATAGACTGCAGTTGAAGTTGTATTTGCGAGATACCCTCTAACAGCGAAAATTGTGAAGGCACGTGGTAAGTTTGGACACACAGACAAGCACATTGTGTGTGTGGTCTCACAGGTGTGCGTGCGTGTGGGTGTATCTTCGTGAATGGACACCGGGGAATGCAGTAGCTCCAAAGAATGGTGCCCAGCATATTTAAGCTCCGCATACTGAATGAATCCATGTAATCACAAACTAATAAAAGACATGCTCTTCTATAGTTATATTGTATATTTCTTAGCATTTGGAAACACCACGTACAGTCTGGAAATGCTGAATTTGGGACTCTTCTAGTCACCCTAATCTTCACTGAGTTAAGATTTATATTCCTGAATTTGGCCTGCACATCACAGCCGGAGATACAGGAGGAACTGCCCGTTATGCCCTGTTGGGAGGTTTAGACTGTTAGATCCTGAGTCTGGTCTAGTTCATCTTAAGAAACTTGGTCAGGAGGAAACAAAGAGGGAAAAGTGAACATACAGGTTCTAGAAAGAGAACACTGGCCTGGAAAAGAAGAACTGTCCGAGGGTTGTCGTTCCCAAAATTTGAAAGTTCCTGGGTGAAGCAGGGAAGGCCAAGGGTGGTGTTTACCTCAGGTCTCTGTGAGCTTGGCCAGTGACATTAGTTTGAATGAAGGGGTTTTACATTCAAATTCATTGTCAGTGTTAGAAAGCTGAGAGCCTCTCCTAGAAATATAATTTTCTGGTCTTTTTTAAGACTTTAGAAAGGCTGCTGACACTAGGCCAGGCTTTTTCACAGTGATTACTGGACCTGGGGACTCCTTGGGAAGAAAAATGCGTATTTCATTCCCACTCACCAAGGACCCTGCCACATCCTATGGTAGCTCCCATTTATGGTATTAAGCCTAAAGGAACTTGTTTATGTAGTTAATTATATTCCTAACCTCCGTTATTTACAGAGCAGAACAGAGAAAGGCTTGGCAGTTTAAATACAGCATATTTCTGTTCAACATGCAGAAAAAAAATTAGATTTGCTCAACAGTGGAGTTACACCTGAAGAGTAGGCAAACTACTCAACACTGTAAGTACCAAGAGGAGCTTGGGAAGAAGTAAATTTGTGCTGGCCCTGGATCCGATGGCAGGCTGAATGGTCAAAGCATGTAGCACAGGCATGTGCAATATCAGGAGGACAGGTGTTGAGGACAGAAGGGGACAACACTGAGAAGAGATGGGGCACAGATAGGACACGAGAGAAAAGCTATTTAAGATTGCCAAGAGTATCCAGAAGACAGCAGAAGCAAACGAGACGCTACATGATGGCTTCTCACTTCCGAGACAACCATAAACTTACCCACAGTCATTGCAATGAAGTGAGGTGCATCCCGGGCAGCTGTCCTGATGCATGAGGAGGCCGACTGGAAAAGGCAATCATAGGTTTCCTTGCATGTAAAGTGCCATCAGCTCCTGAAAGGTGACTGTCTCAAGGGTCTCAAGTCAATTTAGCAGAGGTATTTATAAAATATGCTCATCAAATCATTTGTGGCCCAGGATGGATTAAGTCTGATCTGTTTTTAATCATGATAATTACCAAACTGTTTTGTGCACTGCATGATCTTCTTAATCATAAAAGCAACTAAACATGCAGGCAAATAGATTCAGTGTCTCTCTGTTCCTTATTTGTTAGGTTTAATCATTTGAGGAGTCCTTCCCTTCCCTTGAACCATCATCAAGCTATGGCCATCTCCAGTTTGAAGAAGAAGAAGAAGAAGAAGAAGAAGAAGAAGAAGAAGAAGAAGAAGAAGAAGAAGAAGAAGAAGAAGAGGAGGAGGAGGAGGAGGAGGAGGAGGAGGAAGAGGAGGAGGAGGAGGAAGAGGAGGAGGAGGAGGAAAGCAACAGCTCTACTTAGGGGTTGCAAGATTTTTATGAAATTTATGAAAATTTATGGAACAGAGGAAGAAAAGGTGCTTCCCAAAGACATCAGTTCTTTTTTGGCTTCTCAGGCTTCTTGTTCCTACAGATTGTGGAAGCTCCAGGGTGTAAAAGCAATAGCTGGTCAGCTTGCTCAAAGCCTCTCCTCTTCATCTCTTCAGGATAACTATATACCAGTGAGAGAAAAACATCAAAATGTTCTCTCTGACATTTTCCCAAATTACAGTTAAGACTTTTTTGCATTTCCATCTCATCTCTTTGTACAAAAGCATTATCAGGACAACTCATTAAAAAACATAACTTTCTGGATCACTTGCAAAGCTTTCCTCCCCCAAAAGCAAACCCTCATGGGAGTGTAGCCAGCAAGTGCGTGCTTTAAAAGTAGACAATTCTGGTGTACATTGGTGTGTGGTAATTGCTGGTATAGAGCAGCCTTTTGTTTAGGAGATGTTCTAAGCTTCTGTTAATGGCATGGGAATAACCAGAAGCAGCAATAGGAGTCTGAGATGAAGAATTGCAGGTTGTTTTTCTGTTGCTGTTGCTGCTGCTGCTGCTGTTTCTTATAGCTGCTGAGAGATGCTCATTAATCCTCAGGTTTAATCACCTCTGTAAGTTAATTGTTTGTAATTTGATGAGAAGAGGGGGTATGGAGTGGGGAAGGCAGAGTCACTTTACCCTCAACAGGGTACCTTGCTAAGAGGATTCTTTGTTGAATTCCAGCCTGTACCATATACATTTCCTAAACCCTTGCTCTGAAGCCACCCAACTAGTCACCTAGGAAAACCTTACAGCTTCGCTAATCCTGTTACTGGTGAAGAAGAGAAATGTAGAGTTTCTTCTGCACAAGAAACTGGTACTGTACAATTCAGTGGTACTGAAAATAAGCAAGAATTATGACCCAAGTAGCAAAGCGTGATGGATGGCTTGGGGAAGGCCAGCTGGCATTTTTATTTACCTTTTCCCATAAGACAACAGCAAGAGGGCACTCATTCAATTGGGGGAATCAAAAAGCAGCACATTCAAAACAAATGATAGGGAACTTCACACCCTCTAATGAACTCAAGACACTGGCTATGATTGTCAAGGGAGATTACTGAGGCAATTAAACATTTGCAGGTGAATAATGGTAGCATTTCACAACCCAAATAGGTAGACGCATAAATTCTGTAATACTGGCTAAAGCTAGCTTTTTTTCAAAAAAGAAATATCTATCATCTTGCCAGAAAACAAACAAACAAACCTGATCTTCAACTGAATGCTGAAGGCATTATTTCACATTCGAGCAGATGACGGCACACTCTTGCCCCAAATGATTAGATCTATGAGAAGCAGGGGGTCTGAGTTAGGGTCCCCGACACCAGGTCACTCTCATCCTTGGAGATGGGCTGGAAAGAACTCTTGAGCGTCCGAAGTCACTTTCAGTTGTTTTATACTCACTCACCCACAAAGGGTGACAGAGCACACGGTAACCCCGCCTGAAAAGGCGGGAACACACATGTGATGATTCTGCCCAGGAATGTGCATTAGAGATTCAGCACACAATGCACATTTCTATCTGGGGGCTGGTCCCAGAGGCACAGTCTCAAGATACCAAAATTGCAGGCTCCTCAAAATAAAGCCGGTGTGTAGCGTAAACTATATTGTTTGTGCAAACAGTCCGACACAGTGATGTACCTTTATTTCTTAGCTCCTCACGGAAAACACTCCAAGGTCAGCTTTGCAGGTGCCAGCAGATGACCAGTCTTAAATCCCGTGTCAACTCTTCTGCACATGAAGTAGGTATCAAAGCAAACAACTGAGATGTTAGAGTTAAAAGAACTTTTAGATCCAAAAAAGCCAACGCCAATTACCAAAAGCTTCACACTTGAAAAATAAATCACCAAAAAATACCACAGAGCAGGTTACTTTTATTGTTTAAAGGCATGGATAAATGCCTGATAATCCATTTCTGTGAAACTGCGTTCTTACATTGCCCTTCTTTCAATTGGGCTATGCAATGCCCCCCAAAAGCATTTCAAGTGCTATTCTGACATTAATTAAACTAAAAAATAAGAACAATTTAGAATCTTTAGAAATCCAAGCTAACATTTGTCTACTTATTTGTTGCTTCCATATGTTGGAACAAATATGCTGTCTCTGAAAGGTGACCTTTAAAATTGCTTGATATTCTACCATAAGCACAGGCATACAAATGCTTCATGAATTTCTAGTTTCTAAGTGAATCACCCATTGTCTCCAGCTCTGAGTGCTGAAGAACAGCACCAGATCTATTTTGAGTTTGAAGAATAGAAGTAATAAGACATTTACCTCTGTATAATTTGAATGGTGATCCTGCACACTGAGGAATAAAGGCTTATAAATACTTAAAAAATAATTACCACCCAATATAAACCATCACCTCTAGATATAAGTATATTTAGCTGAGTGAAATCAGAAGCCTAACTTGTAGTGCCTGAGTAGCTCGTATTATGTCTTGAACATAGATAAATTATAACTCATGATAAAGCAGTTTGCTAGAAATCAGTGTATGATGTCTTAAAGAAAATTTTACACTTACAATGCTATTGTAAGATGTGTTCGCTCCAAACTTGGTCTACTCCAAAATTCAGCGTTACAACCTTCCTGTGTCTAAGGCCCACCCCTGCAGCAAATATCACTGCCACAGAGTCCTGCCACGCATCCTGCTCAGGGTATTCCATCTTCCGAAGTCTTCGCTTTCTTTCAGCTTGAGAATAAAACCCCTAAGTCCTAAGCACTGTCATCAGCCCCTGACTTGCTTCCAACTGAAGAACCAAACAATCTTTGGCTTAGGACAATCATATTGGAATTGTGGCTGCAGTTTATTATTGTGCTTCGAAGCGACACAGAAACAAGCCACTGCCAGACGGTCAGAGTACTTTCCTCCCATCCTGCCTATTCAGATCTTACCTGCACACCACTCACTCACTCGATAACACAGGAATTTGTCTTTGATTAACTATTTTTCTGGTTGTCCTATTTTGCATTGTTTCTACCTTTTCTTCATTGTTTTTTTTTGGGGGGGAGTTTGAAGTTTTTCTCCCATTTTTTTCTCTTGCTTTAGTTTCCCTTCTTAACCCTTTTTTCTTAGTCTAACCTTTTTTTCTCCTCCTCCTTTGTTTTCTTTTTATTCTCATATCGGCATTGCTTATCTTTTTTCTTCCTCATTCTTTCACCATTCACCATTGATTTCTTTTCAATCTTTAATAGGAAGCTTTGTCTTTTCTCTCCTCTTTCTCATACCACAGCAATTAATTTTTCCAGTGTTACTCTTTTGTTATCTGGTTCCCCACACCTGTACATTCCTTGGTAATAACTACTAAGCTTTATGAATATCTAGATAGTTTTTGCACTATCGCTATTGAGTGTTGTGCTATTGTCAGGAGAAGTGACGTTGTTTCACTTGATAAGCATTTACTGTAGCTCAATAATAGGTCAATAATTAGTTTGTCTTACTATTCATGCTATAATTACAGGTCTTTCCTCCATGGACAAGAGCAATGCTATACTGGGCTTAGGGTTTATTGATATTTAGTTTGTTTTTAATGTTATAATTGATGCTAATCTTATTATTGTAGATGTCATAGTTGTTGCTATTAATTAATTTTATGAGATATCTATATTTATATTGCCTGAGGGTCATTCTAGGAGATCTGGGTATGGGGCCAAACTTGCTTCGACCTCCCATCTTGAGCAAAAGGAAATGGTTAGATCCTAACACAGAGACAAGGCCAGTGGTTAACTATGCCCGGAGGACATGACTGAAAAGCACCCGTTAAATTAAGTGGTCTCCATCCTAGAAACAGAACTTTTCACTGCAATAAGCTTCAGCCTCTGCACAAAACAAATAAAAACAGAAACATGAGAAGACAAGCCTACTGACTGTGTCCAAAAGCTTTTGGTTCCCCAAAGCTCTAAAGGGGAAGAAACCAATCTTCGTATGTGAATTATCTGAAATGGTGTCAGGAGACAAAACAAAACAGTTCAATGAATGAGGCAATTGGCAGGATCACAGAAAATATAGCAAACACGTTATTGGGCCAATTACAATCATTAGTGAATCTAAAGAAGACACTAACAATAAAAAGAAGAGCTAAACAAAACAATGTAACCATGCATAACCAACATAGAAAAAGCTCCATAAAGAGGATCCAAATGGAAATTCAGGTGACTAAAAGTTCTATTGGAAGTATGTGCCTCAGCAGTGACCAGTGTTACTGCAGTCTCAGAGGTAGGAGACAGGACCGTTGTCAGGCATGAATTAAGGAGGTGGCTTTTTAAAAAAGAACATGAAAAATGGACCCAACAACTCCCTGATGATGCAAAGAGCACTAATCTAAGATTAATTAGTGTTAGTGAAAAATTGGAAAATAGTACAAATGACATAAAAGAAAAACCTGCTCACTGTATTAAACTTGGCTGACTGGGGTCGGAGAAGCTTGGAAAGGTTCCTCTAGCAGAGATGTCCAGAATGTGGGAGATACTCTCACAATGCACTAGAAAATGATCAGGATTAAGTGAAAAATGGGAAACTGAAAAAGGAAAGCAGTGTGGCTGGGACAGATCCCCACTGCCACTCCCTGATACCCTGGGGAACAGCCTAATGAGGCAGAGTCTGAGGCACCAGGCTAGTGCTGCAGAGGCCAAATTCCTGGGAAAAACATCTACCCTCACCTGACACTGAGGGGAACAATATCCTGTACCCTCCACCCCGGTGAGTACCATGGACAGCCGAGCCCATATCCCGCCAGATGTGGGCCAGAGATTACGCACGCTGGGGTGGACATTCTCGCAGAGCCCACACAATTCACAAGCTCATCTGTTCAGACAGACCACCGATTAGCCACGTGCATGGTCACCAGCAATCACCTGGGCAGTAAGTTTGCCCTGCGCACCTGCAGAGTTACAGACGGGCACCTGGACCAGCTGGTGCCAACTCTGCACATCTACATGCTGGCTGAATTGTGGGAAGCATGTCACTGGATCTGCAGAGTAAGGAACTGGGCAGCTCCATGCCAGTCACAGCCACCTCCTGTGGAACCCCCAGCCAGTGCATAAAAGCCATTGCTGCCTCCTGCAGACGCCAGCTGGAGGGAAGTTACAGGGCTCCAACAACTCAGGGACCTTCTCTTTCCACTGACTGCCCGCCGATTCCACCGTTATGCCCAGGGAGGGAGGCAGAAAGAGTTTCTAACCGAAGACCTGGGTCAGCATCAGACTTTACCTACCTGCTTGCAACCTGGAGGAATGAAGTCAGAGACGGGGTTAGCTTCAGTTTTGCGGTAGAAATGTCAAAGGCAGTATTGTGAAAACCCAGGAATTCTGGCAAAGAGGTCATGAGAGAAGCATATATACGCTGGCTTGTTGCAGTATTTAAAGTGCATTCCCACTGAATATCTCCTAGGTTTTGTTTGTTTAGTTGGATTTCTTTCTTTCTTTGTTGGATCTTATTGTGTGACTGTGTATTTCATGTTTCTTGTGTTTGTTTGGCTTTTGTTTTATTTCTTTTCTATTTGCTGTGGTTTAGTTGGTGTCTAGCTTCCTTCCCTCTTCTCATCTGCCGATTTACTTTCTTCAACACAAGTCTCCACCTTATTTCCTGTTTTGCCCCACATATGAACTCCACTACCAAGCTTTTAATTTGCCACATTCTGCCCTTGTACAGTCACTTCTATCTTCTCCAGAATGAACCCTCCAACCTCCCCATCCTATTCCTTTGACTCTCTCCTTTCTTACCTAGTGTGGTGAATTGACGACTGGTGGGCACCATGTAACCCCCAGCTGGAATGAATCAGTGTGGTGCAGGGTGCGGAAGGCCCACCTGAGGATTGTTACCAACAGCATGAAAAACGAAAACTGGAGGGGAAGAGGGGGTGTTGCTGGTTCTCCTGGAGGAGTTTGTCAGATGACTTTCCTGATGTGAACTTGGCTGTAGCTGTCAGAGAGGCTCAGGATCTCATTGTCAGAGGATGGCTGTGGTTCACTTTGGGGGAGCTCTAGTCCTTACTGTGAGCTTTGCTTTCTGGCTCCAGTGCAGATCTCTCAGCCTGCTGGCACAGAAATTTCATCCCACTGGTGCAGACTTTCTAGCTTCCATCACTGACTTTTGGGCCTTCCCAGTGCAGATCTGTGAAATAGGTTTTCATGAGATGTTGTCATGGGCTCTAGGTCTTCAGCTGGACTCCTGCAGGACATTGCCATGGGATCCAGTCCCTCAGGTTAGTTCTTTGGATCTTTAGTGTGTATCAGATTTCCTGCAAATTTTGTATTTAATTCTTTGAGTGACTATTATAAAATAATCCTATAAATTATGTGTCCTGTATTAAACTGTTTATCTTGTAACCCTAACTCCAGCACCTGGCTCTCATCTTCCCATACATTTTTTTCCACATTACAGCACACGAGTCTATCAACAGGATCCAACAGCCACATAGCTTTCCACAGTCAGTCACAAAGTATACGTCCCTCCTTATATAGCTTGCCCTTGTTCCACCAAATATCTTCACAAATATCTCAACACTAACCATATAAATCAACCAAAACTACTCACATAGAATCTGGCCCCTCAACGAATACTATTCTCACCTATCTCTAGCACCCCCACCAATCTCCCCACTTAGTCTTACACTCTTCTTCTCCCACTCGCCCTCTGTCTTTCCCTCAGCATCCCCTATCTCATTGCAGAAAAACTGCTGACAACGAATGAACATAGTTTTCTTAGAGAAATGGCAAGGGTGAGTATCTATGCAGGTCTATCATACATAAGCGATGTATGGTTGGATCTCTTGATGCTGTTATATCCAGAAGTATTTGTTCCGGCAGAATACAATGGTGACTTGCTTCATGAACTTGATTCTTTCCATGATTCTGGTCACCAACTGAATTGGAGGAGAAGTGAATCAAACTCAAGGGTTAGGTTCAGTGTTGACCTTATGGGGAAATTTGGTTCAGTTATCATCCAAGTTGATTTGCAAACAGAATCGTAGCAAGAATTAAGTTCATGAACTGAGGTATCACTCTAGAGGAACAAATTGCTTAAATTAAATAGCTGAAGGGGCGCATACTTTCTCTCAACATACAAAGCTGAAAGTATATCACAGAGAGTCGGTATCTTACTTAAAATCATCCTATGAGCAACAAGCTCTGCCCATCCTGCTGCACCTTAACCCAGAGTACAAAAAAGGGCAGAATAACGGGGGGAGGCAGGAATACAAGTCAGATAAACATACACAGAGGATCAGAGGAACGCAAGAGAACAGAACGCTCTCCAGGCCTCCCAACTCCCCTAAAACAGATAAAGGGGGGAAAACGAGAGGAAAACAACTATGAGTAAGGAAATTCTATGACGAGATTAAAGAGGTAAAACAAAAACACTTGGCATGTTCAAAGAGGAAATGACCCCCCCAAAGTGCCTGGAATTATCATTCAAAGTGCTCAGTAGGAATTTGGAGAAAATTCCTCCAAATTTCAGTGTCTAACTCATTTGAAAAGGTTGACCAAAGTGCTTCAAAACATGAATGACAAATTCACCAAAGATACAGAATCCACTGAGAGGCATCAGGAGAAATTCCTGAAATAACAAATTGTATAGAACTCTTAAATCACAGAAATTATCCATGCTAAGACAGAGTAAATTTGGGGACAAAACTGTAACTTCTGGTGAAGTATTCAAAGATGCCAGAAAAAAATAAGAAAAAGAAAAGATCATACAGTAGCTACTAAATACACTAAGACCACTCTATGGCTAATTAGAGTTAGAGAAAAGCTATACAATAACATTAATTGGTATATTACTATATGTATAGAAATTATAGCAGAATTTTCCCAAATATTAAAAAAAGAATTCAGCACACATGTATGAGGCTTTCAGAACACTAAAAACTGTGCTGAATAACAAAACTCACTAAAACATATATCTGTTAAATTTCAAACTGTCCAACAAAAAGAAATTTTAAAAGTAATCAGAGACAGACAAAAAAATCACACAATCTGCAAAACTTTCCTCCAAAATATATGAAGAAACAAGGACATTTCAAAAAAAAAGAAAGAAAAAGAAAAAATAGCTCAAAAGATAAATGAATACTGCAATGTTCCCCAGAAAATACTCAAGAATATCCTAGACAGAAATAAAGAAAGGTAAAACTAAGGACTCAGATAAAATGAAAATACCAAGTCAATAAACAGTTACAGAAAAATGATAGGAAAAGAAAAACAAAGGAGCTTCCACCAGAGAAAAAAAACACAGTGACAGTAAATAACTGACGGATCTCTATAATCTCTCCCTATGTTAGTGACCCCAGCGCTCTAATTAAAAGGCACAGATTGCAGTCTGGATGGAAATCCAGAGTCCAGCTCTCTGCTGCATTCAAGAGGCTCATGAATAATCCAATATCACTCAATAAAATCAAAGCATTAATAAAAACCTACCAACTATAAAAAAGCCCAGATCTGAACCATTTCATTGCTGAATTCTATTAAAACGTCATGGAAGTCCTAACACTAATATTCTTCAAGCTTTTTAATGAAGTTCCAATGCAAGGAGTGCCCCCAAAGTCATCCCTGGAAGCTATTATATATCTGATTCCAAAAACAGACAAAAAGGAAAACAAAGGATACTTTGTTGAGAGAATATAGGTTCAAAAATTCCTGTCAAATAGGTACTGGCAAACAAAATGCAAGGAATCAGAAACAAAAATCATAACCAAATAGGCTTCATCACAGGAATGAAAGGACAGTTCAACATACACAAGTAAATAAATATATTGTGTCAAATAAGGAGACACATTAACAAAAATCACATGGTCTTTTCAAAACACACAGAAAAGCCTTTGACAAGATTCCACAGCCTTTCATAGATATAGAAGGACCTTATCTTAATCTGATAAAAGACATTTATAATAAACCTACTTCCAGCATCATATTAAACAGCAAAACCCCTGAAAACTTGCCCTCTAATATCAGGAACAAGCCAAGGATCTCTTCCATCACCTCTGATTTCCAGCACATTACTCAAAATGTTAGCAAAAACAATTAGGCAAGAAGAAGACATAAAGCATGTATGTGTAGGAAATAACTCAAATTATCATTCTTGTAAATGACATGATCTGTAAATGAGAAGATTCCAAAAAAAAATTCATCAAAAGATACTTAGAATTAACAACCAAATTATGCAATATAATAGGACACAAAATGAAAACACAGAAGTCAATGGTAATTTGCAGAGTGTGGGGAAAAGGGCCAAGAAATCAACAAGAAGCAAGTACCCCCACCACCAGGCAAACCAGTGCCATGCAAGGGCCACCACCACCTGGGCCACAGCCAGACCCATTCACAGATTGGGTCCAGCTCTCCCCCTGAGTCAGCCCCATTCACAGATTGTGGGGGAAGAGAAGAAACTGATAAAAAGCAAGCACTTCCCCACCATGCAGGGGTCACCGCTGCCAGGAAGCAGCCAGGCCCCAGCCTTCTCCTGTGAGTCAGCACCATTCTCGGGCTGCAGGGGAAGAGAACAAGGATTCACCAAGAAGGAAACCCTCCCTGTGAATCAGCCCCATGTGCTGGCCACTGGTGGGACAGCCAGATGCCAGCGTCTTCTGGCCTGTGGGCTGTAAACAAGGAAAGCCAACCTCCAACCCCTTGTAAGTCACCTGCTGATCTGGTGAAGCACAGGCTGTGATGATAGCAGTTGAGGTAAGGCACAATTTAATGCTTGTAGTGTTTGGTGTTTCGCTGACTTTGCAGGTCTAGGGCTGGTGGTCTGACAATCTATTCAGAGGATCATGGCATGCAGTGTGGTATCTAGGGGGCATCTCCTTTTGAAGGTGGTAGCTGTTGTTAATTCCCTATTATCCTGTTTTGAAGTCCTGTGTCATTTTAATTGTTTTGTTGGGTTGGGTTTTATTCTGTTTTGTTTTGTTTGATTTTGTTATATCTGATGGCATGGGCAGCTATTTCAAAGATAGCAAGACATATTATGGTAGCCATTTTTGACTTACTATTATCTTATTTTGAAGTCCTTTATTACATTCATTGTTTTGTTTTTATTGCTTTTACTCTGTTCTGTTTTGTTTGATTTCTACTGTCTGAAGGTATCTACAGCTGTTTTGAAGACAAGAAAAGGCATTATGGTAACCATTGTTGATTTTTGTATTGTTTTGAAGTTCTGTGTCACTTGCACTGGTTTGTTATGATTGGCTTTGTTCTGTTTTATTTTGCTTGTTTCTATTCTCTTTAAAATAAAAAATTCAAACAAACAAACAAAAGTCAATGGTATTTCTATACACTAATAATGAACTCATTGAGAAAGAAATTAGGCAAAATTACCATTCCCAATAACACCTAGAAAAATGAAATACTTAGGAATTAACATAACTAAGGACTTGAAAGATCTCTACAATGAAAACTACAGAACACAGAAAAACAAAGTTGAAGAGAACATATTAAGATATCCTCTGTTCTTGGATAGGCAGAACCACTATAGTCAAAATGGCTATACTTCCAAAATTGACAAACCTATTTATCACAATCACAATAAAAATTCTGACAATATTATCTACACTGGAGAGAAAAATACTGATATTCATATAGAATCAAAAGAGACTCAAAATAGCAAAATGCAATCCTGGGTAAAAAGTATAAACAAGAAGGCATCACAATCCTGGACTTGAAGCTATATTACAAAGCTACAGTGATAAAAACAGCATGGTACCAACACAGAGACAGACATGAAGATCAATGGAACAAAAAAGAGAATGGAGAAACAATCCTTGGCAGATTCAACTGTTTGATCTTTGACAAAGGGGCCAAAACCAAAAGTGGAGGGAAGATAACCTTTTTAACAAATATCGTTAGAACACTGGCTATCCACATGCAGGAGATTGAGTCTAGACCTGTATCTTTCACCACGTACTAAACTGAAATCAAAATGGATCAAAAAACTAAGGGTTAAACCAGAAACAACCTGCTAGGAGACAAAATAGCTAAAACTCCTGAAGTCATAGACAGAAGCAAGAATTTTCTAAACGGAGTTCCAGTTCCTAGAACTGACAGATGAGATCATATTGAATTAGAAAGATTTTGCACAGCACAACCACCAACCAAAAGGATGGAAAGACCACCTGAAGAATGGGAAAGAAATTCTGCCAGCAATTCCTGACTGAGGACTTATATCTAGAATATAGGAAGAACTAAAAAATATTAGACCCTCCAAAAGTAAAAGATTTAATTAAAAAATAAGCAAAAGAAATGAACAGACTCTTCACAGAAGAAGAACACATGACCAGTAAGTACATGTAGAAACACTCAACATTCCTAGCAATTAGATAAACGCTTGCTAAGACACTGGGACTCCATCTTACCCGAGAAAGAACAGCCATCATCAAGAAACCAGATACTCTGAATTTGATTCTGAATCAGAATTAAGTGATTCCTTGGTTCATGAGTTTAATTTGTTTTATGATTTGGGGGAAGATGACTTCCTTTGAGTGTGTGTCAGATGGTACCGGTCATGTTTGCAAACCCCTGTAGTTTTTGAATAGAAACAAATTTTTGCCAAATGCTTTTCTTTGAAAACTGAATTGTTTGAAAACAGAAGCATTTATCAGTCAAGGTCTTACTATATCAGCAAATGCTGGGAACCTGTGGGAAAAAAGGAACTTTGTGTACTGTTGTTGGAAATGTAACCTAGAGAAACCACTGTAGAAATCAGTAGGAACATTCTTCACAAAGCTAAAACTAGAAAGGTCATTTCACCCAGCTGTTCCCCTTCTCGGTATCTTCCTGAAAGAGTTAAAGACATTATTTTACAGTGACACACGCTGGGTCACTGTAAAATAATGTCCTTAACTCTTTAAATTAATGTCTAAAATGCTTATAGCAGCACAACTCATAATAGCTAAATCATGGAGGAGGCCCATAAGTCTATCAGTGGATGAATGGATAAAAGAAAACATGGTACTCACACACAATAGGGTACAAAGATAAACTTGAGTCATCTGTAGGAACATGGATGCAGCTTGAGACTGTAATGTTAAGGGAAATAAATCAGACACAGGAGCTTAAATATCACATGTTTTCTCTTACATGAGAAACCCAGAGTAAAATAACTGAGTAAATTAAATATGGATAATAGGAATAGATAATTCTCAAAGAGGAAAGGAATCAAGAGATGGAGGGAGAAGGGAGAGAGGGTAGGGACAGGGGATGAAAAAGTAATCAAGATGTCTTATGGACATTTACCCATTCCCACAAGGAATGTACACATTTTGTACTACACACAGGTACTAATAAAAAACAAATGGAAAGAAAATGTACCTTCAAATAAATCTGAGTCATTGCATATGTCCCCCAACATCAGTGTTTACCTCTCTCGCCTTTGTTTTCTCCCTTTTGTGTACTCTCTTTCTTTCTTTGAGTACATAATCCCTAAAAGTTTTATATTAAATAAGCATGCTCTTAGACTTTCTTGTTTGCTGCCCACCTTCAATGTTTTTGGGAAAAGCAAACTCAATAAGCTTAAGTGAGAAATATTTGCAAAGTAAATAGGAGCAATATATTCATGAACACCCGCTCTATATAATGTAGATAGAGCCTCTCCCTCTACTGTCACTTTTGAAATGAATCTGTTTTTCATAGATGTCTATCTAACAGTTGGAATTGATTTTCTGACACAAAGATGGAGGTAGGTAAATTTGTAGGGGAATGGCCCATCTTCTTTCTTTCTTATTCTACCAGGGTTACAAACTGGATCTGCACCGCATGGAAGTGTGGAGTTTCTGCTCCTGTCCTTCTTGGCGACTCCTTTCTCAGGGGAGGAAAGGCTTGGCCGGCGGACCAGAAAGGGAGGTGGGCTCTGAGCTCCAGCAGCGCATTCCTGTCACCCTTCTCTTCTGGCCTCTTCTGCTTGTAACACAAAATACAATCATCCTCTTGGGATTAAAAGTTACCTCTGAGGTAGCAGGAAGGTTTTGAGGGCTGATAGTTGATTTACTCAAGAGATGGAATGTGATTTTCCCCCTTTGAAGTATGTGGTCCAATGGGTAATTATCATCTCTGGAAAGCCAGCTATCCAAACCTCCGGAAGCTGTCTAGACTAGACTGCATGACAGCAGATTAGAGTCCATGTGCAATCCTCTGTGTTTCTCCTGGTGAGCTGTATCTACAGACAAGGACAATACCTGTAGCTTTGTCACCAGTTTTGAAAGAATAAGCAGTGTTTTTGTTATCTTTCTTTACATACATTTGAGTTCATAAGAACTAGTTAATAAAGTTACAGAAGTGGAATTACCACTGAATTTTTGACCTGTGCTTGCTTCAGCACCACATTTGCTAAAATTTTTGACCAGTAGAATCAAATTCTTATGAAATGCTTAGATTAACTTAATGAATGGTTTCCTTGATAAACTTTTAAAAATGTTTTAATGAAACATAAAAGCTTGACACATTAATGAGCTACCATATGAATGTACATATGCATTTGTGTGATGCTTAAAGTAGGTTGCACATATCTGCCTCCTTAAACCACTATCAGCCCTTCAGAAAACATACATGCATAATGGTTATCTGTTAAGCACTCTAAATAGTCTAAATGGTTTTAAATGAAAAAGAACAATGCTGGAGGTATCTCACGACCTGATTACAAAATGTCCTACAGAACTGCATTAATCAAAACAGCCTGGCATTGACACCAAAACAGAGTCATTGATCAGTGGAGTGGGTCTGAATGCTGGGAGATAACCCCAGACATCCATAGTTGACTTAATTTTGACAATGGCACTAAGAACACATGTTGGAGAAAAAACAGTCTTCTCAATAAATGCTGCTAGGAAAACTGGATGCACACATGCAGAAAAATGAAATTAGGCCATTCATCAGTTACAACAGTGAACTTAAAGTGGATGAAAGACTTAAATGTAAAACCTAAAACAATGAAATGACTGAAAGGAAATATATGAGACATGCCTCAGGACATTGGAAAGGGCTAGGAACATTTTGGACAGTACCTCAAATTCACAGGAGACTAAAGCAAATAAATAAATTAATTAAACAGATAAACAGAATATCAGTAAACTAAAATGAGCACAACAAAGAAATTATCAGAGTGAAGAGAAAAACCACAGAATGGAATACTATACCTGTAAGCTATATGTCTGACCGGGGGTTACTATCTGAAATATATATATAAAACTGGAAAATCTCAGCAAAAACATAGATAACCTGATTTTTAAACAATGAACAACTGGCATAAATAGGTAATTCTGAAATGACCAACAGGTATATGGGAAAATACGCAGCATCACTATTTATGTGGGAAATGCAAATCTTCATAAACATTTTAAGAGACTTCTCAAGGTTCTCAAGTAGCAGCCTGCAGGTCTAGCTCAGTCGTAGAGTGCTAGCATCCTAGGCCCAATGGCCTGGCTTTGCCCCACAGCACCAGGAGAGCCAATGAATGCATAAAAAGTGGCCATTAAATCTCTGACCATTAAACGACGGCAAATTCAACAACACTGAGATTCTATGCTACTCCAGAAATGGTCATCATGAAGAAATCAAAGGATAACATAATGGTGGGACTAATAGGCAAAAGGAATCCTTCTCCATTGTGGGTGAGAGTGTAAACTGGTACAACTATGGAAATCAGCTTGGAGATGCCTCAAAAATTAAAGCTAGAAATTTGACCCAGCCATTCCCCTCCTAAGTATCTTCCCAGAAGAAGTAAAGACGTTACAGTGAAGTGACACATGGACACCCATGCTTATAGCAGCACAAGTCATAATAGCTAAATCTTAAAAGCAACCCACGTGCTGGTTAACAGTTAAATGGGTAGAGACAATGTGGTATTTACATGCAATGGAGCACTACACTGCCATAAAGATAAAATGCATTTGTATGCATTTTAATGTTGCATAATGTTAAGTGAAGTAAACCAGCCACATAAGGTTAAATATCGCATGGTTTTGCTTATATGTGAAACCTGAACCATAAATAAAGAGCAAAATGAAAGATAAATAAGAGGAAATAGGAAGATGGATTTTTGGAAAAGGAAGAGGACCAAGAAACAGAGGGAGAGAGGGAGATAAAGATGTTCTGTGAGCATGTTCCAGCTCCCCACAAGAAACGTGATCATTCTGCGCTGCAAGTGTGCTAGGGAAAAAAAAAGATTGGGAAAAAGTATAAATCTAAGATCAACTTTAAGTTTATAAATCAGTAGCACTTATCTCCTAACAAGATGATGGACTTCAACACCAGGTAAGAAGATACAGAACTTACATTTATAACATACAAAATAAACATGAGTTCATCTAAAATTCACTGGAAATGTGTAGAGAACATGTCATTATTGAGTGAATACACTAAAATAGGGATCTGACATTGCTTCTCTAAGTGTCTGTGTTAATAATCTACAGTTCTTTCACACTTTTGTTAACTTTTAAGCTAAGGATTGACTCTCAGATTTCAGTGATATTTTTCTATCTGTAGCAGGATTTTAAAATTTGGACTTTTAAAATTTCTGTTTTCACAGGGGATATATTGATTTTGCTTACAGTTTTAAAGTATATTTTTGCATTCCAAATGCTCCAAATCTTTGGCAACACAGACAAATTTCTGTTAATGCATTCCATATAATAAGGACCAAAACCTCTTACAATAAAATATTCTCTGACCATAAGTGATTCTGGCTATCATAGCAGCAGTTTTGTGAAACTTGTAGTTCAGTCTTTGATGACATTTCTAAAAGTGTAAATATCTTTGCTATTTTCTCTTTTTTTGTTGTTCTTCCCATGAACTCCTTTGTACAAGGAAAAATCCTGATGCTGTTGTGTTCTGGTTTGTTTGTTGTGTTTCCTTGGCAGCTGGTAGAACAGACCTAAGATACCACTAGGAAGTGCCATTCTGAATGTTGTACCTTACGCAGCAACTTCTTGCAGTTATAAATGTGCACTTGCAAAATAAAAGGTAGATGTGCATTTACCATTCCTAACCCTCTACATTGAATAATGAAGTTTCTATTCCCTCAAGCAGGCTGGTGTCTCAAAGGCATCTGTGTTGGTGTTGGTCTGCTTGGAGGGACTCAGTACTGCTCGGCTGGCCGTGTCTAAGTGCACTTTTTCCTTATTGAGAGACAGCCTGGCTATAACAAAAACCACAGCGTGTCCCTGTGTGTCTTGTCTCACCCATGAATGCACTTGTTTCTGCCATGCAAATCAAAATACAGTAGTTTTTATCCAACCAGAAAATTCTCTCATGCCATTTTCTAGCTACACTTCCCCCATCACTTTTATAATGGTGTTGCTGTCACTGATTTTTTTCTTTGTTCCTAAACTTCATTTAGCTGGACTCGAAGACCCCTTTGGGCTCTGGCTTCTCTCACTCAGTGAAATAGCTTTGTTAGGCTCACATGTATTGTTCAGGGATCACTAGTTTATCCATGTTTATTGCTGAACTATAGCCAATTATGTGAACTAGAGCTTGCTTATCCATTCTTCTACTGGTGGACATCTGGGCTACCTGCAGTTGCTTATTTACAACGAAGTTTGTAAATATTCTTAGGAAAATCTTTCGGCAGATGTAACTTATTGTTCTTGGGGAAATATTGTAAGAGTAAAATGACTGTCATAAGACATTCATGTTTATTTGTAGAAGGCGCTGTTGGAATTTTTAAATTGAATATTTTGCACTGTTTTACACCCTAATTAATAACGCATGAGAGTTCTCGTTGCTCTCTCCTTATGCTTGCTAATATGCTACCATTGTTAGTCATTTTAATTTTAGTCATTTAATAACATGGAGTTGTATCTCATTGTGGTTTTAAATTTTCCTGATGTCTAGTGAAGTTGAGTGTTTTTTCATGTGCTGATTGGCCATTTGCGTTAGTCATTTTTCTCTGCTTTTGTTAAGTGCCTACTCAAATATCATTTCCCATTTTTAGTAATGGCGTTAATTTTTTCGTTTGTTTTGTTTTGGTACCGGGGATAGAACTCATGACCATGCACCTTCAAGGCAGGCACTTAGGCCACTGAGCCAAATCCCTATTATTAAGTTATAATTGTGTTTATATATTTTGTATACAACTCCTTGTCAGATTTCGTTCATTACAAATATTTTCTTCCAATCCATTAGTTTGACTTTTGTTAATGGTGTCCTTTTCTTCACTTTTGTCTATCTTTACTTTTTAAATTTTAAAACAAAAAATGATGACAAAGAATTCAAAACAAAGTAATAGGAGACTACCAATAGTTAATAATAGATAATAATTATTATTATTTTCAAACTAGTTGCTCAGATTACAAGATATAGACATGAAAAAATGATCAATGCAAGCACAAACCATTCTTTTTGATGAAATAATAGAGATTAGTATTACAATTATCTATCACATATATGACATCTTTGTATAGATGATAGATATAGGTATCTATATCTATCTGTCTATCTATCTATCTATCTATCTATCTATCTATCTATCTATCTATGTATATGTCTACCCTTCTTTCTTTTCTCTTTTCCTCCATCCCAGTTGTTCTTTCCTTTAGAGAAGTGTCCCTTTTTCTTTGTTCCTCTTGATGAGTATATGTTTACTAGAGAAATGAGGTCTTAATGGAATTTAAAATGTGGCATGCTTTTCTATCGCTGAGATTTTTTCCAAAACTCACTGAATAACTTTTATGAAAATGTGTGCAGGGAGTTTCTCTCCTGTGTGACGATTTCTTCAGCCACCCGAGGAGACCCTTTAGTGGCTGCCGTACTTAGAGACTTTGATGACCGGTATGGAGGATGCACAGTGACACATGAGGACCGAGCAGGGCTGGTATATTGCAGAGCCTGTGACACAGAGGGGTCAGACGGCAGTCTTTAAAGCAGTACCAAGAGGGCGCTGAGTGTCTGACAGCACCGAGCACTTGTTCTCTGCATGACGTTGTGAATGACAAGTGAAAGTAAATTCTCACAAAGCGAATGCAGCTTCACCCCCAGGGTCCTTCGACTCTTTCATGAAGGTCACTGGCCAAGGAATTGTATGAACATGTGCCTCTTTTGTTAATGTGGAAAAGGAAATATTCAAATGACAACCAGTTGAAAGCACTCCAATTCCCATCTTGCATGGACCTTCTTTTATCAAATGGCTTTGGAATGTCCTGAGTGTTTTAAGGGTTATGTGAACTGGGAAAGTTGGAATGGAGAGATCCCCCATTTCGGTTCTATGTGGTGCATCCCTGAGGCGTGCGTTTAGCGTGTTTGTGGAAGGATTCCTCGTTATCTTGGTGGGGGAATGGCCCCTAGGCATAGCCTATCACGTGCTGTATCACCTTTCCTGGAGCTGTGATATGATGAAGCAGGACCAGAGGTTAGTCAGCAGTAATACAATCCTGCTTTATGATAGCAGATCCTAAAGGCACAAGTAGCAAATGAGGAAGGAGATCTGGAATGCACAGATCAGAAGCTGGGCTGTGGGGTAGTGTTCTAGCACTCAGATGAGTAAAACGGTCAGTAAGAGTCCATCAAAACTGACAATCACAGTAAAATTCCCATTTATAAGGAAAAAAAGCTTAATAATGGACACAATGTACTGAATTAAATGTACACTAGTAAGGTGCATAGTATACAAGAATTAAATACCTTTTACTTTTTGTCAGAACCATATGAATATAATCACAATTTTATATTCATAAAGTACAGCCTTACATTAATCCTTCATAAGTTAAATATGTTTGTTTGTACACAGCTACAAGTCTTGTGCATCCTTAAATATGAGACCTGGACAAAACATACTTGACATTTCCAATCTAGTAATAGCAATAGAAGCTTTAAAATTCGAGGTTGATTTTATTCTGCTTCAGGCAAAAGGGCACCCAACGTTGCTACTAACAAATGGGAAAAAATGTGAAAGTCGCATAAATATCACAGTTACAAAGCCATATATACATCAATAAATGAATGTGTATAACATGAGCATTATTTGATTATACAATTACATGGCTCAATACTATGCCGTGACTATTTTAGATGCATTTGTTTTTGTGTGTGTCTCATGTTCAGGTTTTAACGAGATTTTAGAGTAATTAAGTGAACAAGGTTCTTGAGCTGTTTAGCAATCTGGTTAACGATGGGCATTGATCATATGAAGGCATGTGAAAAAAGTTAGATTTCTTGATAATTTCAAACATATTAGTAACATAAATGAAGATAACAAAATTCATAATGCATTATAATAATGAGGATATCACTGGCAAACTGGGTAATGAGTCTGATTATTTTAAAAATTATTTAAAATAAGATGTTCATAAGAGTATTTTAAATGCCCTATAGTCTTAGAGATCATATAAGAAAGAAACTGCTAACAGTCCTAAAATAAACACGATATAATGGATTTCATTCTGGATCTGAAAATACCTTTTCCAGACTGTCAATAACAACAGAAACTTTAAAATTTGTGACTGATTTTATTCTGGCTTCTTCTCTGCATATTCACAATTGTATCCTATTTGATGATTGAAAGTTTGTCTTGTTTATCTTGAGAAGAAATCCTCAAATCGTTTACCTTCAGATTCAACAGACATCTTGGAAAAATCCACGACCTAAGAACAAGAGCACTAGTCCTGTGGGCTGACGGCCGGGAAGCTTCCGATAAAGCTGATCACGGGCATATTCAGCCTGGATCAAGGCCATAGTTCCCAGAAAACACTTCACCCCATGGGCTTGAGTCTGTTGGTCATACTGATCTTTGAGATTGCTACACTGACTTCCATGTGATTTTAGCTTTTGCCTATAAGTTCCTTCAACACGCTCACTGCTCTTTCATGCATGATGATATTGGTAAAATTCATTTAAAAATAACCTAAAACTAAGCACAAACTAAGCAAACACCCAACAGATGAATAGGGAACCGACCGAAACTAAAATAATTACGTAGCATCCAATGCTTCCTGCAAGTCACAGGTAGAGGGTAGAGTTTGGAAACTTTATCTCTATCACTTTTAAATACATATTATCAATTATTAAAAATGTCACTTTTAAGATAAAGAACTTTTTATGCAGAGTGTGTAAAAACATAACATGTGCACAGATAAAAAGCACTCAGTGAGCAGCCATAGGTAAGTGCTATAATGTTTTCGATTACCCAACACTCTGTGTGTCTCTATTATTGACCATATTGTACTTCTGAGATCAATGCTTGCTGGAGGCTGTCTGGAAAGGTTTACAGGAAGATACTGTGGAAATGCAGGGTCAGTGCAGCAGATGTAACAGAGGAGTCACGAACACACATGAGATAATGTGAATCAAATGTGTAAATGCAGCCCAGCCCGTTCTTGTATCACTGCCCATCCTCCAAAATAAAGATTTGCAGTTTCTATGGATAAAGATTCTTTCCCAGAAGTTAACAGACTTTTGCTGTTACATACATACAGATATGGTGGTGATTTAAATGTCCATCTTTCATTCTTTTAGAACTCATGCAAACCAAGTCACAAAGCACCTTCTCCTAGCTCCAGAGACTGGAGTCCCCAGGCAGGTGGCAGACAGTCACAGGAGGAAAAGGAACACATCATCTTCAAGCCTGGACTCTGAGAGGACTCAAAATTGAGAGTCACACAGTGAAGGAGAAGAAGGAGGAGAAGGAGGGGGAGGAGGAGGAGAAGGAAGAAGAAGAGGAAGAGGAAGAGGAAGAGGAAGAAGAAGATACAGGATGCTGCTGGAAACAAAGAAAGCAACTAGGGGCAGAGCCAAGACAGTCTCCACTGGTGTTGCCTTCTGTTTGTCATGAACTCTTCTTTTTTGAGAGACAGGGTCTCACCAAATAGTCCAGGGTGGCCTCAAACTCACAGCAACCCTCCTGCCTCAGCCTCTCAAGTGCTGGGACTACAGGCGTGCACCACCAGGCTGCTGAACTAAAGGACTCTTCTTTGAATGTGCTTTCTCAGGCTTATTTATTTATTTATTTGTGTCTTTTTGAGGCAGGGTTTCACTATGAGGTTCAGGCTGGTCTTGAACTCACTCTGCTACTTAGGCTGGCCTCGAACTTGCCATGATGCTCCTACCTCAGGCCCCTGAGTGCTGGGATTCCTGGCATGCACTCAGAGTGTTTTGTGGTTCCCCCATCTCATCATCCAGCTCTTCCCTGAAATATCACCTGCTCAGTCTTCCCTGCTCTCCTAGGGGAGAGGAGCAGTCCTCTAGGTATGCTCTGTGCTTCTACTGCACTTAACTGAAAAATCTTAAAGTCGCTTTCATGTGTTTACTGCTTGACCTCCCTCCAGTGAAGTGCAAACTGCATGCAGACCAACGTTTTCCTATCAGTGCCAGGGCACTGACTCCTAGAATAATGCCCGAGGCCTGCAAGAATAGTCAGAACTTTTTTTATAGTCTCATAAATTCTTCAACTATGTCAGCTTTTTGTTTCAGACACACAGAATGCCTGTGTGAAGATTGGAGATATGTGCTGAATATTGTATTTCAAAGAAACTAAGGTAGATGTAGATCAAAGAGGGCTAAGTGGATACCCAACCTACGTTTTATAGAATAACAATTCTTTATGCCTTGGACATGATGCTTGCTTAGCTTTGGCCTTAGTGTGCAGCCAGGCAACACATTCAAGGACTGGTAAAGTCTTAAGAGCACATCCCAGTCAGTGGTACCTTCAAGAGTTTTGTGTCATGACTGTGACTTCTCCGCCCTCGGCCGCCTTTAACTTGGAATGCATCTTCCGCTTGTCTTTATTATACTCGGGCTTCCACTCACCTGCAAAGGTGGCAAACTCAGACAGAGAAAAAGAGGCCAAAATTACTTCAAGGAGAGAGAAACATCAGGAGGTTGGAGATTTGGTTTCATCCTTTTGGGGCAAAGAAACATATGTAACAGGTCCCCCGGAGCCCTTGTGTGATATCAGTTTAATAAACATGAAGCTACTGTTTGCCAAGAAACACAAAATACTTTGGATTCTATAAAATAATACTAGTAGAGAAAGTTGGACAAAATATGAATGAAGAAATATAAAGCAAACAAAACTATCACTTAGAGCATGAGGTGTTTCTCCAATATACATACACACAAGACAGTCAAGATACCTCTACAGTTAGTTTCTCTCAGTTCAATGAAAAGAAAGATTCATGCTAATATTGTCTGGACAGTATTTCATGTCTGTATCTTATACTATTAAGATAACAATGTATAAAGTATTAATTATTATCACCCTCCCTGTTAGCCTGAGTTGAAACTCTATTTTATTTCTGCTTTTCTTTTTCTCTTTAAAATAAAATAAAATAAAATAAAATAAAATAGGCTAAAGCTTTTCTTCTTTTTATATAAAGGAAAAAGAATGAGAGAAATCATAGAGAAGATGATTATGGCATGATTTGGAGGTGAGAGACATGGGAGCATGTTCTGAGAAGGTTCTGGTAGCCCAGTTTTAATGTTAACCATCTATCTGTGAGATATTTAGCAAGTTTTGTTAGCACACTGCTTTTAACTTCTCTGTCATATTGCTCTCCATCTCAGAATTTTATTCAGACCAAACACCTGTAAATTACATTTGAATTGATTCTTTTAAACCACATGTCCTACAGTTAACCGGGGATTTGCTGTCTCTAGCACAGCCCTGGGATATGCCTGGTTTTTCATCTTCACTGCTATCACCCTTGTGACCGTGGTCACTTCTCTCCTGGATACAGAAATAATGGCATAAATGGCTAGCCTGCATCAATCTGTCTTTCTGTACAGTTCACTATCTACTTACCAGCTAGTGTGCTCTTAAATAATGAATGAGAATCTTTGATGAATTTAAATTGCCATTGGAATAAAATTCAGATATTTTACTCTGTTCAAATCTATATGCCTTGGCTTCTGCCTGCTTTTCTGCATTTGACTCAAGCCACGTCTCTTGGGGACAATTGTCTAATGGCACTGGCCATTTCCCCAACTTTCAAAACACTGTGCTTGTTCCAGTCTCAAGCCTTTGTTGCATCTGGTGGAGACACTCCTCTGCGGGTCTCTGTCTTTTTATTACATTTTGTCTTACTAACAAAATTTTCTCAGGCAAATTTTTCTAGTTCACATACTTCTTTGTTCTCTACTTCTCTTCTATTATTCTCTAAATTGTAATTTCTTTTGGTATTTTTTGCAGCTTTTACCAGTATCAGAAAATGTTAAGCATCTATTTATCCAAAGATGTATTTTATTATTCTCTACTGAATTAGAAACTGATTAAAAGCAAAGAGTTTGTTTTTCACTGTTCTCCTCTTCAGTATCCAGAAAAAAAATGCTTGGTACATAGCAAGTGTCCAATAAAAATTTCCATGATTGAATGCCTAATGAATAAATCAGTAAAGAAGGCAGAGAGCAAAGCTGGCTTAAGTAGAGGTGAAGCTGGGTTTTCAGCATGACCAATAATCTGCAGAGATTTTTCTATTATCTCTCAAAGTGTAACATTAATTGTTGGAGTCAAGACCCGTCTCTTTGATGATTAATTCAACACTGATCATTGGGGACATATCTTTTAAATTGTCCTCAACAGTAAAGTTTAGACTTTCTTTGTCTGTGCGTCAGGGGTGAGATAGTACATTTTTACTTGTAATAAGTGCATACTACTTAACGTTTAGCTTTATTTAGGAAGGATTACTCATTTTTCACACTCTTGGTCCATCTGCAGAGTCCGGTGCGATTCTTTCCCTTAATATTTTTCAGTGACTCACAGCTCCCAACTGCCCTCAATTTGTTTTAAGGTAGTGACAATTAAAGGAAGAAGATAGAATTTGTTAGTAACGCTAGGCCACCTCAATACTTTAATCTACTTTTACTTGAAGACTGAGTGCCCTTCATTACACAGTGAAAAGAATACGAATTAGACAAAGATTACAGAGCAAGGGCGAAGTGACCTCATGCAGAGACATGGACAGTGAGTCTGGATTTCACAACTTGTCAGAGAGGAGCACACAGAGAGGTTTAACACCAAGGAAGAGAGAAAGCTTTTTGGATTTCAGTCTTTGTAACTGACTCCCATTCAGCTCACAGAACAGTATGTACTGGTCTTCCCACATCTAGCACCCAAATGCACAGGTTACAACGCCTGTGACTCTAGTTACAAAGACTGAAATCATTTCTGCATTGAGCATCTGCTGGCTTATGAGAAGTTACATTTCATTTATATTAATATTCTCATTAGTCTCTTTGTTCCCAGAAAAGGGAGGATTTGTAATATGAAAGGAGTGTTAGAAAGTGGTCAGAATGTCTTACTCAAAGAAATGCCAAAAATTTAGCATGCCATGACCAGGAATGCCCTGTAAAATTAAGTCATAAACTATCATCTCTTCTTCACTTCCTTAAATGCTTTGAAAAGGAATGACAATTTTCGCCTATGACCAAATTATTGCAGAAATGGTATTTTGCTATAGATTTTTGAATTCTGTAAGGGCAAACTCCATCAAAGACAAATTTCAGGAAGCTTCTTGCTGTAAGGAACTTTTATCTCATAACTGCTAAATGTAGAGCTTTTCCATGAAATAATTCAGGCATATTGAGTAAATAATGCCCACTTTGTCATAGCTCCAAGCAGATGTCACTTCACAAACACAAGGAAATGCAGGCACTAAGAAGGTGAGTAACAGCTCACTGTTGGGAGCCTTTGAAGACATCATTCTCCCAAGGACAAATGCGTTCAGAAAAATAACCCCTTAATATTTAATATTTTAAGTGTTTGCCATACATATTTAAACATATTATGATATTTTAAAGCAAAAACCTTAAGGTAAATAAAGTTCAAAATATAATTTCAGTACTTGCAGGATGTGTGTGGGCAAATGGCTTGCACATGACATGGATTTTCTTCCATGTCAGTTTTCCTTACTAAAATATTGGCCCAATTTTCTAAAGCATATGGTCTCCTTGCAACTAATGGTAGACTACACCAAAATATTTTAGCCTCAATTAAAGTTAGGATGGATTTGGTGAACAAATGGATTCACAATGTATTAAAATATTGGCTATGTTCTCCCTAAAATGTCATAGAACAGACTTATATTTAGAATGGTAGAACTTGCTAATGTAATTGATGTCCTGTTTATGGTGATTGCTACTTTTCTGACAATATCAGGGCAGCAAAGGTATCTCTCATTGTCTACAATAAATTGAAAAACTCTTATAGGAACAAAATTTCATGTGATTTCTCAAATCCTGGTTTCTACTTCAGTGGTTTTGCTATGCAAAATTTGCAAATATAAGCATATGAATTCATGGACACAGCTGAAATAAGCATGGATGGGACAGGAAATATATGCACAAACACAAAGACAATTAAAGCCATTCTTGTTCCGCCCATGGCCGACGTGTGTCGGCATGCAGAGCAGAAATTTACTAGCAGTGACACATGGCCACAGGTATTTTACAAGTCAAATTCCTTGTCTGCGTTCTAAACCAAGATGGTGTTGCTAATACTCTTGGTAAACTACTCAGTTATAATGACTAGCAGGCTAGAGAGGCAATATTCCTGTCTAGTTCTATCACTGACATCAGACTGAAAATATTAGTTTAAAGAGTCTAACCCTGGTTTAACTTGTTAGCGCCTTGGTCTACATCTGTGTGAGGGTCCTCCTTGCATGCCTCAGTGAGAATTTCCTTGATTTGTTGAAGGTGACTGAGGAGAAAACAGGTATCTAAGTTATTGCTATCTAGTGCTCCATTCTTGTCTTGGGTATGAGTAATAAAATACTGTTGGCCTGGTCCTAAGTGAATTTGTCTTTTCCATATAACTTAATAAGTGACCGAACCAAATAGTTCAATTGTGATTCAGCTGGGTTAAAGCCAAGGCTTGTACAACAGTCTTGATAAATTTATGTGAGGGCTTATTTTGGAGCGCAGTCACTGGTACCAGTTTTATTTATACATCTCCCCCTGTGAGCAGGGGCTATGGCCCTTGGCTGTGCCTAGACTAATTACATATACAAATTCACTTGGCTTTCTCTTCTTTCATTTTTTTTCACTTTAGTAGAAAATAAATAAATAAAAGGACACACACCATGGTGACTTCTTTAGGCACTGAGGTTGTCAGATTGCATCTTGCAACATTTGAATGCAGGAAAAAACGATGTATTCTCTATGTGTTCCTACACATGAGGACACAAATTTCTATAGCAATTTCTGAAATTTCTACTAAAGCAAGTTCCTGTAACATACCAGAAATCTATTTGAACTATAAGACAAAAAAATTAGTTTCCCCAAAGAAACTTGGCCATTTTAATCCAAGATGAATAGATACTTCTCATTGGTAATAACAACCCTGAGTTTCATTTAAAAATAAGGCTGTTGAATAATTTTATAAAGTGCTTGAAAATGGTGACTGATGTATGGTTCCAGCTTTATTTATACATGCATGGTAGCTACAACGTTGAAATAGCTGTATTGTTCAATCACGATTCAATATGTTGTTGAGAATTTCCATTTCTAAAACAAATAATGAATATGGAACTGTACCTTCAAAGTATTTACCTTTGTCACATTGAAATTTCATATTGCAGGTAAGAGTTTCCAAGACACTTGAAGAACTCACCAAGTAATGTTGTGGTTAGTATTGCAGTAGGTTACCAAGACCTCCCGTCAACAACAAAGGAAGTCACAGCTGTCAGTCCTCATGAAGAATACTCTGTTGAAAGGAGTTGTTGGTGGCCCATAACCAGTAATTTAATAACAGGCATATGAACACCTACTTTTCCCCTTGTCCCACCCAGAATAACCCTGAACAATGAAGTTTAAAACCATTGCAAAGTCTGCTGATACCTTCAAAACTGCAGGGAAGAATAACTTAACTTCCACCTCGGCCCTATCCAGAACACCTGAGTGCGGTGCACAGCCTGAAGAAGTTATAGCCCAATAGTAGTTAGTTCTTGATGATGGGATTTTAAGTGATTGTTCATTTTATTTATAGTAACTTCTCATGCAATCAGAATAAAAGGAAAGTTTTGGTGTCAGATGAATTGTTTCAAGGATAGTATATTGATGGACCAGAACCCACACAAAACCAGGCCAGACGCTCTGCTGGGAGAGAAAAGCTTGATTGGGTGGGGGGCGGGCTGCCTTGCAGACCAAGACAGCTACCATTTGGCTTGGGGAAAAGGTTTTCAAGGATTGTTGGAGGAGAGCTCTGCAGGTGAGCCAGGCGCGAGCAGCAGAATGTGACACGGTCATCACCAGGTCGTCACCTCCTGGACAGGGTTGACTTTTGCGGTTGGAACAGTTCTGGGAAGTTTCTTTTCTTGAAACTCAAACATGAACGGGCTCCAGGACAGGCTGACTCCTCATACATAAAGTCAGAAGATCTGTGGGCCGATGGTGAAGCTTAGGAGTCATCGATAGTCAGGAGACAAACTTAGAAAGAATGACTCAGGAAAGAGGCACTAAAAACAGTGGGAAAATAACATAATTCCATGGATGTCAAAAGTGACCAGAGCTTCAAGGACAGTGGTCTCACAAGTAGGAATAGTTCCAGTGAAACAGAGAGAGAAAAAAAGTTGCTATGAGTGAAGCCCTGTCACTTTGTAAAACTGATGCTATCAACCCAAACTGAACATGACCGCACCTTTTGTTTTAGATTTAAATCCCCTCAAAACACATCAGACAATTCTATTGTAAGAGGTTTATTTGGAAAAGTGAGACAGAGTGAAAAAAGGAAGCTATTTAAAATATTGACATTTTGAACAAATCTTTGCTGTGGACCCACTGGAGATTACATGGGAACTCTTGAGAGATGGTGCAGAAAATGTGTCAGGATTAGAGGCAGTGATTATTGAAGGGCTATTTTAGAAGTGTTCATTCTGGTTTCCAGTCTGCTGTGTGTGTGTGTGTGTGTGTGTTTAGGAGGTCAGGTATTGAGCCAGCTCTCATAGCCAAGGAAAACCCTCAAGCAAATGAGAGACACTGTGGCAGCCAGGTGGTTATGAATGGAGCCCCAAGAGCTTCTGCTGCACTCTGCAAACCGTGTAGTCTATTCCCAGTTAACTAATTTACAAAAACTTCAGTGTGTGTACCAACGACATGCAGTTATATCGACAGTCATATTAATTTTAACAGCTCCAAGTTGGAGGAAACCTCGTGGCCGTAGTAGCAGTGAGTAACACCTGCCCTGAACACGACCTACTCAGCCCAATAGTCTGAAGCCTCAGCGGGGAGAAAAAGAGGAGGAGGAGACCCGGTCGGCACACACAGCCTGACTGCTGGAGCCTTCTGGTCCTGCCGTTAGCCATGGGCATCTGAGTCCAGTTTCTTTGGCCTTTTGACACGAACTCGAGATGAACAGAAGAAATATAGGCTGAAAGCAGACAAGGAAAATCATACTTCCAAAACTGTACTTTTAAAAAGTACATGTTCGGGAAACAAAGTTACAAAAAGGTTTTTAAAATATACAATAAACTGAGGCTCAGCTTTTCTCCTGTGAACAGGGTTTCTCATCTGTGAATGTCCCATCAAATTTCCACCTGTAATTTCACCTCGTACATTTTATAAATTCTCCAGTCCCACTGAGTGCCACACATAAACATTCCCAGCTCCTGACCGTAATGCTGCTCATGCTCTGAGCACACATACTCCCTTCTGAGAGTGTGCTTTTTTTCTGCCAAATAAATCTTTTTTATCTCTCTCACCAACTTAGTCCTGAAAATTCTTTCTCTGTGACAGAAGTCAGTGAAAGCAGTCTATGGGTAACATTCTTTTTCCATGACAAGAGTTAAGGAAACTCTAACTTAATTCTATGGCTAGGGTGGGTTCAGAAGCTTCTTAGAATCCTGTGAAGTGACAATGACTGACATTTGTGACCATGTGTCCTAGGGTAACTACTGTGATCCTCACCTGCAACACCACAAATACATCCTTTGTGGTTTTGACTATGAAACTGTGACATAGATTAGTGCTGCGCAAACCAGAAAACTAACTGGGTGGAAAGTGTCAAAGGTCATAAATACCATAGCTCACAAGTTGGGAGTGATGTTTCCTAAAGGGAGAGGGGCTTGCACACAACACAGGACCCATAACGATGTTGCTGGTTTAGCTGAGCACAGTGGACCAGCAGAATAGTGCTATTTTCAAGCCTTCATCTGAATTTGGCATTGTTCAAAAAGCCTACCAGAAATGCTTTTCTTCAATCCTTCAGTCCTTCATCTGCAGGAGGTGAAAGCCAGGGGAGGTTTTTGAAAGGACAGTTTATACCTGGTTTGACATCAAGTGAGTTTTTGATAGGATAAATCCTCCAATTCCTCATTTGAATGAGGGACCAGCTAGTCAAGGAATTTTGGACACAGTGACCCTTTTTCCTTGTTCTCAGGGCAACCATGAGCCTTTTTATCATCCGTTCTGGCATGGTGAAGTGCACTGTAGTAAGTCTTCAATAAACGTGCCTCTTTGCCTTCTCAGTGTGTCTCAGTGTCCCGTTCTTTGTTCAGTTCAGTGAGAGTCTGGAATGAGCTCCCACAGGACTCTATCTGGGACCTTTCATGTGGTCACAATGAAGCCATAAAATAAATATTCTTCTTTGCTTTTTGTGAGTTTCACCCATATTGCTGCATAAACTGTGGTTCTTTCATTCTCATTCCTTATATCCTATTATAAAATAGCATGATATGATTGGAGCTCTCTAAAAAAAACAAAATCAATAATAAGCACAGAATTGTGAAAGAGGTTTCACGAGGCTGCTGGCGGGACAGAGGCTGGCTGGTCCTCCCACCATGGCTCCCTGCACGCTGGAGAACTAAATTTTCAGGAGCAGTCCCACCCAACGCACTGGGAGCCTCGGAACTAGAGGCTCCAATGACGCAGCCCCAGTTGGAGGCTGAGCACCTGGGAATTCCGGGGGAGTCCCTGGCATGAGTCTGTCACCAGATGGGGCCAGAGAAAATGATCCAAAGAGGAGGAGGTGGAAACCTCATTTCACCCTTTAGGGCCCTCCAGTGAGAGCCTTAAAGAGATTCATTAGGCAGAAATTTCAAAGTACACACTCCAAAAAAGTAGAGTGCAGGCCAGAGCAAGAAAGAGGGAGGGTGGGCTGGAGGAAGACAGAAACAGACAGACAGAGAAGGGGAGCGGGGACTACAGAGTAGTCTGGAACTGGGAATATTTGTGGTTCTTTTTATGTGCTTTTGGGAGTGGAAATCTGTGGAATCTGAGAATCTGACAGAAGCTTTCTTTTGTGTCTTGGGAAAAGTGTGGCCCACCCAGAGAAGGAGGCTGGAAGAAGAGCCCAGCGGAGAAAGACAGGGACCTACCGCCTGTGTCAGGAAAACCTGTCACAGAGGGAAAGAGGTGGTCTTCGGAGAAGTGACAGAAGCTCATTTATAAGTAAAAATGGAGTGACCAAAACCCACTGGCAAGTGGAAGGCAGTGGCCAGGGCTTACTGTGTTCTGGGAGAAAGGAAAAATTTCTCGTAACTGAGGTGGCATCCTGGAAGCTGCAGTTTTCATTTTTAAAGTTATGATTCCCTTCTCTCCTTTCTACCGATCCTTATTTCCTTTAGCCTGCTCACCATCATTCTTCAGTGCACGGAAGGGTCTGCATTTTGGTGAGCATGATGCTTATGAGGATGTTCTATTTACAAAAACTCGTTAAGTTACAGGCTTATGATTGATGGTCTTGCCACATGTATGTTACCCTCCAATAGAAACTATTCCAGCCAATATGAACACAGCCCTTTAAAGAACAGACAGCAACACTGATTTCACTTTCTTCCAGAAGGAGAAATTCTAATGCTGCAAGAAAGTGAATGCGACTCGCTTTGATTACATTTTCAAGCACTTCTGCTGGAGGTTCAGGAGGCTTCAGTGCCTCTATCTGTGATTAGCTGAGAACGCTCCGGAGAAATGAGTCGGACATGCCAAATGCTAAATCTTCATTATCATATGTTCCCTCTTACAAGTTCTTCTCTTCAGCTCTATTTTTACATTTCCTTTTAACAGTTCCATAGTTCTCAGCAACTATGGCAGGTTCTTGTGAAATCCAGCTCCTTATGAGACCAGAAGAAAATGTGTTCGTTTTTTTTCGGGGGATTGAGTTCTTCAGACTCCTTTGTGCAAATAATTACCTGTCCCTCTGTCTTTCCTAAACATAGTAAACCTTTCTTGAGATACATATCTCTAGGCAGGAACAGCTGTGTTTTCCATGTTTTTACAGAAGCAGAATAAGTAAGTACAAGGGAATGGGCTTGTATACATCTTGAAAAAGATAAGTCTTCCCTTGCCCTTTTGAGAGCAACCCTAGACATCTGGGTGAAAATGTAAGTGAAGATAGACTTAGGTATTTTTAGACTTGCAGTCAGAGCCAATAGTAGCTGCTTTAGAAATGCAAATGAGAATTGCAGTGCCAGAAGGCAGATGTTGTAAGAAGAAAAGCTTGGGTGTGTAGCATGATACCCTGCCAGAGGTAATAGTTGTGATTTTTCTCTTTTCTGAGAGTGCAGTAGTGGAAGATGTCTTGGGGACTAGGAAAGTTATCCTTTGAGCTCTGGCCCTCACCCCTGGAGTTTACAGAGATTTTGGATAGTTATACATACAACTCCCAGTCCTCTTACCATCCAGTATAGATTTCCATATTCTTTCCAGAACAGGACACAATACAGAACAAAGAGAGAGGTGTGAAGAAGGAGACAGGGAGAGTGAGCTGATGCTACAGAGAACAGCAGCTGGAGCTGACAGTTTGGACATATGCTAATAGAACAAAGAACAAGGGAAAGAGGTTATCCATCGGAACTACCAGTCTGTAGCCAAGAAGAAAATTAAGTATTGAAATTACATGTTTCCTCCAGGACAGAGACTGAAGAAACTTGTATGAAACTGCTTACTCTGGGAGCTCACCCAGTCCCACCTGAAGCATTTGAACATCTGTGTACTAACTAGTTTTACGGAGTGCTTCCCGCATAGGCTGATGACTGCCATGGTTGAACATGCAATTATCCCTTTGTTCTAAAATGCTGGGGATTTAGATTCAAAGGACAAATTAATTCTGTGGAAGAGACAAGGAGAAAATGGGATGGAAATGGGGAGAAAGTTAGTTGCCAGAATTGATTTTTAACCATTTTGTAGATTGTTCTGCCTGTAACCGTCTATTCTGAGACATTTTTTAAAATATGCAGTGATATCCCTTTTCCCATTCCAACTCAACTTCACTTTAAACTTCAGTTTTAAAGGAAAAGAAAAAGGGAGCTTCACAATGAAGATGGTATCTAGACATCTCTAAAATAAGTGAACAAATTTAAAAGTAATTTGGGGCAACTAACCCAGTAAAAGTTTCTCCCCTGGGCTATGCTAGTGCTACCAATCCCAGTGACGCTGGTAAGAAACTGACCAGGAAGCCTGAGTGCTTCCCTAAACTTAAGGATCCTCTCAGACTTAAGAAGCATTAGACAAGTTTTTTCCTGCCTTTAACCCCTGAGCCTTCTCATCTTAGAACTTTCAGTTTAGAAAATTCAGATTGTAAATTCTGTTTCTGGCCTGTGATATGTACATCTAGACAAGCAGAATGCTATTCCCAAGGATGCCAGCCCTCTACCCGCAAGGTCATCAGCAGATTAGCAGCACCTCCTCTCAAACCCGGGGGCAGGTAGAGGCCTAACTTTTTGGGGCACCAATCGGGAAACTCAGGATGGCCTGACCTCGCCCATTATCTCACCTGTGCTGACTCTCTGAACTACCTCACACACTTATGCTTCAGTGGAATTGAGTTCAATCTCTCTTCTTTTACAGTGTTGAATGAAGGCTTCAATGCCTTTTGAATTAATGGGGTACAACTTTTCTTTTAGAAAATCTGTTTTTTAAAAGATGCTTTTAGCCAGATGTGGTGGCACATGCCTGTTATCCCAGCACTGAGGAGGCTGAGGCAGGAGGATCATGGAGAGCTTGAGACCAGCCAGGGCTACATCATGAGGTCAAAGTCAACCTGAATAACATAGTGAGACGCTGTCTCACAAAGACCAAAAAAAAAAAAAAGAAGAAGAAAGAAAAGAGAAGGAAAAGAAAAAGAAAAAAGGCACCTCTGAATTACACAGGTGAAATTTATGCTGGATTTTGTTAGAAGAGAAAAATGAGAATGATGACTTTTAGACCTTGTTTAACCAATAAATGCTATCTAGCATTTGTGTTTTTTTAATTTCATTTTAAAATGAATAAAGCCAAGCAAAATAAAACCAATCAAAACAAAACAATGAAAGTGATACAGGTTTTCAAAACAGGATAATCAGAAATCAACAGTGGCTACCATAATGTCTCTTGTTATCTTCAAAATTGCTGCCCATACCATCCAACATAGCAAAATCAAACAAAACAGAACAGAATAAACCCAATCAAAACAGAACACTGAAGAAAACAAAACAATAGAACAAAACAAAACAGTGAGAATAATATTGGATTTCAAAAACAAAGCAGAAGGAACTCACATCTATAGGGAACTTACTATGGGCCTGGTATTCTTTTTAAAAATCTGAATTAATTTGTTTAATGCTCCTAGCAGCTTTATGAAGTAGTTACTCCTGTTAATTCCATTTTACAGATGAGAAAAATAAGTAGTAGAGGTTTTAGTAATTTACCCAAGGTCTTGCAGCTCTAGGGGAGAGAGCCTGGGCTTGAATATTAGCCCTTTAACCTGGCCACGTTTTTATGCTGATTAACTTTTTCCTGAATGTGGCCTGTGGTTTACTAAATCACATAAAAAAACAGGTGCAATGCCTAGGGTGGTCTTCTGTTACATGGTTTTTCGGAAGAATGCTATTTATCAAAGGGAAGTTTACTTACTGCCAAACCAACTCTGATTTCTTTTTTTTTGGTACTGGGACTCAAACTTACAACCTTACCCTTTCCAGGCAGGTGCTGATCTATCTTCTTGGCTCTGAGTTTTGATTTCTGAAGCATCTAATGCAGATATTTAATAAAAATTTCCTTCTTATTAGCATCATGTGTTGAAGAACCCCATATCTGACATATACCTGATGATTTAAATTGAATCCTATCAATGTTTATGGGCATCCCACTAGATGACAGAGACATCAGAGTCAGATCTGGATAGTAAAAGTACCATGGTCAGAGATATAGGGTCATAAACAAGTAACTGTAATTATGATATGATAAATGTTGCCATGGAGAAATGTTCACTATCACAGTGTAAGGCTGGCTGATTAGCTGAAGGCTAACTATGGCAGTTTGGAGACACTGCGAGGGAGAGTGCTGATTGAATTGAGCTTTCAAAAAATAAATACATGAGCCATTGGAATCAAGTAATGTGGTCAAATACAGAAACAGAGCCTTGAGAACCTGGAAGTTCTAACAGCTTTAGATAGTTACCTTTTAAAAACACAAGTATGT
The DNA here is from genome assembly GCA_004027455.1 of Hydrochoerus hydrochaeris. Classification (NCBI taxonomy): domain Eukaryota; kingdom Metazoa; phylum Chordata; class Mammalia; order Rodentia; family Hydrochaeridae; genus Hydrochoerus; species Hydrochoerus hydrochaeris. The sequence goes on from PVLA01009013.1 coordinate 39,690, forward strand.
TGGGTTCTCCAAACAAACCATTTGATGTTACTGGCCTACAGTGACTTTTTCCTTACAAGAGAATTATCTAAGCGTGAATCACTATTGGTTTATCAAAATTTGATGCTGAAACCTACTCCTCTGTAGGTTGAAAATTCTGAACTGTTTTTTTCAATTTTAAATGTTTTATTAGTACACTTTGGGGAGCTGGCACACATATAGTCATGCATCTTATTTCCTTTTTTGTTCTCCAAGTTTATTCTAAAGTTTGAATGCAAAATGTATAGCTTTTGAAAGGAGTTTGAGAATAAATGCATTATATGCTCATGCAAATACAATAAACAATGAAGTAAGCAGGATTTTGCAAGCAAAAATTTCTACGTCTACCAAAATTTAATGTGATCTTTAGATGACCACTATATAATAAAGCACATATAACAAAATATTAATTTCAAAATCTACATGTGCAGGTATATGGTTGTTCTTTACACAAGCCTTTCAAATTCTCTTCATGTTTGGAATATTTCACAGTAAATTACTGAGATATAGAAACAATACACCATGTCTCCACAGGAAGGCTGGAAATTACCAGGACACATAGTCTACCCATGTGGCTTTTGCATTTGTGCAGAGCTATTTGTTTTTCCATATCTAGAGTTAAAAGTCAAGGTGGTTGATTAAAATTTAAACTAATCCACTCCCTTAATCACAGTTATGGTTCAAATAAGAGCATGTACCAAAGGTACCCTACTAAGACATGAGCAAACCTTGTTGATAGCCTCTGGGAGTAGAACTGTCCTCACTCGGCTGAGAGAATTTTCTGAGCCATCTGTTTTTTCTCAGGGGTTATGGAAGAAGCATGAGCTTAGAAGAATTGTTCAAAGCCATTTTATGACAACACTGGGAGCCTGGCAGAAGGTCCTTACCGCTGCAAATGTAGAGCTGCTGAATCAAATCCCTCAGATTAAACATACAAATAAATCCATTCAACACACAAATAAGCCTCCTCCAATTCAGCCCAGTAAGGATTTCTTTGACTATATTTTGCAGAGTATGTATGTGAAATCAACACAACATTCATAGTAAAAAGACAAAATAATGTTACTAAAAAAATTTATGAGGAAACATAAATACAGATGTGTTTGTGTTTGTCATCTTTCTGTCACTGACAAAATACTCTGAGCTTTGAAGAGTGACTTGCTTCTGGGCCTGTGAGAGGTGGGGGGACCCTGGCAGGAAGGGTGTGGAGGTGCAGACTTCCTCCCTCTTGATGGCTGGGGAGGGGCGTTGAAGGGCCCAGGGACCAAACAGACCCCCATCAGGAACGCCCCAGTCACCTGTTTCAACCCCAACTCCTGAAGTTTCTACTACCTCCCAATAGCACCAGCAGCCGGGGAACCAAGCTCTCAACACAAAAACCTTCAGGAACATTCCAGAGCCACATTATAACAGCACTGGAACCCATTCAAAAAGTGTCTTTATGTCTAAGAAACATTTATACTGAAAGTGAGTACCAAAACTGATGATATTATCAGCAAGCACTTTTTTATGCTGAAAGCATTATACTTACATTTATGTCTTTGGAACTCTTCCAGAAATGTCTTTAGACAAAATATCAATAATGATGAAAACAGACCAGGCAAACGTCTTTTGTTTCAGAGGATAACAGAGCTTTCCTGTATACATATATTTGTATACACAGATATGCTCATAACGCAGTAGCACCCCATGTGCACCAGGATATTCACATAATGCAATATCACAGTCATGTATTAATTTATGATTGGGCGATTTTGTCACTGTGCAAACACTGTAGGTCTCATTTCATGTGCTTACTCAGACCCAGACCGAGATGGTGTCCCCACCATTTGTAGCCCACGTGATGGGCTGTAAATGTCGCAGTAGTCATGTATAGTGGGATAGTGCGAGCCAAGATGAACAACACAGCAGAAGATTAAAATGAGTTCAAAAGAAAACAATCCAATCAAGAGAGATAAACATAAGATACATGAAGCTGCTCTTAACCCAAGGCAGCGTGCGATCTTATAGCAAGCTCTTGCCTTCCCCTAACTAGAAGGAGGGCTTCCTAAAAGAGTGGTAAAACGCGTGAGTACACTCATCAACCAGCAAACATCTGTTACCGTCACCAGCCTAACTCAACTGCTATAGCTTCGTTTGACTGTCAGTGAAATTAGATTATTTACAAAAGTATCACTACAAACGTGTAAATGATAAATTGCGCTATAGCATAGCAATGGATCTAAGAGTACCAGGTGACAGGAATTTTCCACCTTTATTTAAAATCTTATGGGACTACTGTCATATATACAATCTGTAATTGACTGACAGGTCATTGTATGTCTATGTGTGTATTTTTATGCATACAAAATTAATAGGCTTCAGTGGCCTTAGTAGAAGTACCGCAGACATACAGGGAGAGAACAAGCAGAAATTTATCTTTTCATGTTTCTGGAGGCACAGGTTCAGGTTCAGAATCTCATAAAGTTGATTTTTGGTGAAACCACCTTGCAGGCAGCTGCCTTCTCCAGGAGTCTTCATGTAGCTTTTTCCTCTGTGCATGCATTAAAAAAAGATCATTGGTGCCTCTTCATCTTCTTAAAAGGGCACAAGTCTTGTTGGATTGGGAACTCACCCACGTGACCTAATTTAACATTAATTATATCCTTAAAGACTCTGTCTCGAAATATAGTCACACTGGGGGCTAGGATAGTTACATAGAAATTTTGTGGGAATGTAACTCAGCCTAAACATATATACACGTGCACACACAGGTGTACAAACATACATTTATATTTCTAACCTCAACCTTTCTAAACATTTAACATTAGAAATGAAACACTGTAAAAGATAAAGGAATCCTGTAAAGGCTTACTCTAATGCCTCTTTCTTCACCCAATTCCCATTCCACATCCTTACTAGGAAAGTAACTGAAAAACACTAAAGCAATCATTGCCTCAGAGTTGCCAAATATAGTAAGAAAAATATAGGTGGAATTTAAATGTGTGTTTTAGATAGACAAATGTCACAGAGGGTGTACTTGTACTAAGAGACTTGTATGGTGTTTATCTGACTTTCAAATGTAACTGGCAGTCCTGAAACCTGCAACCCTAATCACAGATTGTGGGTTTTTAATGCTTATTGTTGGAAGGGGTGTGATACTACCTTTGAGATGAGGAGTAAGTGAATTTTTTGATCTTGTATAACCCTCTGCATTATATGCCTCAGATGATTACAGTTGAGACTGCTATTGAGTAGAAGGCATGACATTCTTATTTCATGTTTAATTTCATCAATGTCAAGTGATGTTTTGGGTGTGGCTTCAGGCAGATGTCCATATGACAGGATGAGAACACCATGCAAGATAAGACACAGGTGCTGTTTTTAACAGCTATCACTTTACAGAAACGTCCTGACAGTAACACATACTTAGCATATAACTCTCTGAAGATCGCTTCAGTGTGCCGGAATATCAGCTGGCGTATTCGCATTGATTTTCAATGAAGACAGAGGTATAGTTGAATTCTACCTTCTCCTTCCCAAAAAGATACGCTGAAGTCCTTGCTCTGAGGTATCAGAATGTAGCCTTCTTCGTGGTCTTTGCAGATGTGGTTAGTTACCTTGAGATAAGGTCATAGTGCAGGAAGGCAGACCCCAATCTGATGCGACCAGTGTCCGTAGAAGAAGAGACTTGTGTGATGACAGAGCTACAGAGGAACAATGCTGTGGGTCGACAGAGAGAGAACATGGAATTAGGCCTTTTTGAGCAAGAAATGCTCCAAATTTCTAGTCAACCACCATAAGCTAGGAACAGGAAGCAAGGATTCCCTTGCTTTTGGAGGGAATAAGGGTGCACTAACAACTTGATCTAGGACTGCTGGACCCCAGGAGTACAAGGCAATGAGTTTTTCTTGTTTTACGATATGCAATGTGCAGCACTTCATTACAGCAGTTCTGGAAAACTAAAACCGATGGTTAAAATAATTATTATCAGAAAAACAATGGAATGGAGCCATCATGGATGAGGGAGGGTGCTTACGGGCTATTTTGGGACCTGTTTGGGGGAGGATGTCTGATCCTGAAAGGACACCTTAACTCCTAATAGTTCAGAGCTTCTTAAAAACACAGTCTGTCTAGAAAAGAAACAAAAATTCATTTCCTTGATGGCACTTTTTATTTCATTTTACTGCAACTATTCCAATGAGAAGTGTGAAAAGCTTTTTATTGTCATATCAGATTTACATGGTAAAATTTAATGTACTTCTTGTCAGCTTTAAACACTGGAAATATCAATAAAATGTCAAATTATATTTGACTTCAAACCCAAGTGGTTATAAAAGCGCAGTACAAATTTACAATCATGTAGTCTTCCCTTTTTCCCACAGTAAAACCCTGTTTTATTCTTTATGGGAAGCTAAAGTTATTCTGCTCAAAGCTGATAATTTATTAGGGCTTACCTCAGATCTGAAGTGTGTTTCTTTTAGAAATCAATGGTAAGCCTGGAACTAGGACCAAACTTTTTAATTATGGCTTTGAAGTAATGTAATTGTGGTTTTTAATGCCTTGTACATCTGCTTGAAGGATTATATGAGTTTGTTCAAAGTTCTGGAGCGATAAAATTAAATTTTTGGACAATGAGTTAGCACAAGGGGCCCGGTGATACTAATTGGAGCGTACAACATAGTGTGCTTTGTGATCGATTGTCCAGGACGAGCACCTGCCCAGCGTGTCTGTGGAAGCTGCACCACGGGAAATCTTTGTCAGCTTTCTGCCCAACTGCCTTAATTTTTCCCTTCCATTTCCGAGGTTCTCCATATTGAGATAATTTGTTCTCTCTTGGAAAGATTCAGTGGCATGCAGCTGGTGTTGCTCACTGCTATCTGCGTGTAAAGATTTGAGGTCAACCCTGTTCTACAGATTTCGGTTTTTAGGCAGTGGATTTTGGGGGTCATTTGTATCAAGAAAATACAGGTGAGTGGGACAGATTTGCCACTGAGGGTGAACAGCAGGCCCCAAACTTCAACAGCAGAAGAGGGCGGGCGTGGGGAGCACAGATATGGAGAGACGCCAGGAAGCTTGTATTTTGGGGCCTCTTCTTGGATTCTCTTGAAAAGCACTTCTGTAGTACTCCAGGTTATTCAGAGCTCTGTGGTCATAAATTACTCAGGCCAGAAACCTGCAGATGGAGCCAGAATTTCCCTTTCCTATGCTCTCCCCTCCAGTCCACACTTTTCCTGTATCTTTGTTTCAATTGCATAGTCGCGTGGCCTCACTTAGGTTCCCCAAAGTCAAATGTGTGTTTATTTCCTTTCTCTAGAGAAGTAAGTAATGTTTGAAGGTACTCACTTTTCACCTGGTATACTGCCCTTATTTTTTATTAGTATTCTCTTATCTTTCTTTGTTTCTTTCTTGGTTTTTGTGATGCTGAGGATCTACAATTATTTCTTTTTCTAAAATTATTTTGAAGAGAAAAATGTAAAAACAGAACAGACTTTCAAAACAAGTGAATAGGAGAGTAACAATAATTAATGCATCACATATTGTTACCTTCATAGTAATTATTCAGAGAAAAAGATATTGTCATGAAGTATTGTCCAAACAATATTAGCTCAAACCTTTCTTCTCAATGAACTAAATATAACTATCTTAATGGAAGGAAGGGAAAAGGAAAAATAAAAGCAAATATATATATATATTATATATATATATAATATATATATATATAAATACACACACACATACGTACAAGAGACAAGAGTTAAGATAGTTACCGATAGTTCATTTACTAGCAATTTACAGAATTATGATGAACTTCATATATGATTTAGGTTGATCTGAATGAAAATTAAATATCCAACTTAAAATGGGGTTTATAAATTATCTTTCCAGTTGTGATCTTTGGTTGAACTCAGCAATTTGATCCTGAGGAAACAGCAGTGTCATCTACTCTCCTTTACCGAGGATCCTAAACAATGTCTTTGTAACAGTTAGGAGTCCTTGAATGAATAGATGATGAATAAACATAGCTGTAGATGGCATAGCTAGAGATGTAGATGTAGTATAGATGATATAGCCGAAAAGATAGATATAGATATAGGCAGATATAATTAAGGATTTACAAAGCAGGCTTACAATGGCCACCGCAGAATCATAGGTGGAAGGATGCAAATGGTCATCTGTGTGTCAAATGCCAAAGGCCCAGAAGTTACTTCAAGATCCAATCCGAATCCCTCTTAGGGAGCTGAAGAGTAGGCATTGGAGGACTGAAGAGTCTTCCCTGCAAGCCTAAGGGACTGAAGATCAATATTCTAAGGCAATGAGGAAGACCAGAGTTCCAGTAAAGAAGCACAAGGGAAGACTTCCTCCTGCTTCTCTTCTTACGCCATCCAGGCTCTGAGCTTATTGGTTGGTGCCACCCACATCCAAAGGGTCTTCCCTTCTCAGTGGCTAACATGTCACTCACCACAGTCACGTGCAGAACTGTGCTTAACTTACGCACTGATTGTTTTATACCCCATTCAGGTGGACATCACAATTAACTATCACAGCCCTCAAATTTTCCTATCTCTGCTCCCCTCAAAAACTGGAGCCCCTGCCTCTATCTTCTCTCCTTTGGTTGGTGGTTTGACTTCATTCTTTGTGAAGAAAAGTGTCATAGTTGATTGTGTCAATTTGACAAGTTTAGAGTTTGCCTACGTCCTCTCAACCATTCTGAAATGTAGAGGACCCACCCTAGGGTGGCCCATCACCTGGACAGTGTAGAAGGGAAATGAGGAAGGATAGACTGGCTGCTTGTCTTTGAAGGAGATGGAGTCTCCCCTTTTATTTTGAATGTCATCTCCTGGCTTCTAGTGCAGACTCTTCAACTTCTGTCTTAAACCAGTCGGCCTTCTGGCACTGACCAGCCTTCCAGCGTAGGCATTCAGCCTTCCGTCACAGACCCGTTGGCGTCCTGACATGGACTTGCACAAAGCACTGCGGTGAGTTCCAGACCTGGCATGGACCCTTCAGCCTCCAGTCTGCAGACACCCCCTGCACCTTTCCTCCTCTGTGGGTGACCACTGAAAGCCGATCTAGTCATTTGTTATACACTTATATATCTTGTGTTATGTGTTCCTCTAGTAAAACACTGACTGATACAAAAAGAGTCACCACCAGATGAGATTTTTTCCCCTTTGGTGCCTAGATATTTGATTCTGCTGATCTCTTGGTTATTTTTTGAAATATGATGTAGATCGTCAATTGCTTCTGGTTATCCTCTTCCTCTTTCTCATGCTAACTACTTCCTTTCCCACTATTCACCAGCTTCCATGTTTTGCATCTAGTACATATATTTTTGTGGTAAATATGATAATCCCTCTACCCACCCTCCTAAATATCCCCTTCCAGGTCTCTGGAACCTGGAAGTATATTCCTTTACACGGCTGGAGCTGGGGAGTGTTCAGATGCAATTACAGTCGTTAGTCACCTTGCCTTGAAATTGAGAGGTCAACCTGGTTTCCTTGTGCGGGCCAAATGTAGTTCAAACGGACCTTAAAAGCAGATGAGGAGAGTAGAGAGGTGTTCAGGGTGTTACACTGTAAGAAAGACTCACTGCTTTCGCTGGCGTTGATGGTTAACAAGGGAACCAGGAGCCACGGCCTCCAATACCTGGAAGAGCAAAGGAGAAGGATCCTACTCAGAGCCCAGAGGAGGCAGTGTAGCCCCAAAGAGACTGTGATTTAATCTAGTGAAACCTGTGTCAGGTGTCCGACCTACAGAACACGAGTTCACAGCTGAATCTCGCTCGGCCAAGATTCAGTGGTGGAAACAGAAACTCCAAGAGATGCTTTGGACAGTTTCCTACGTTGGTTGATTTGGTATGTGGGTGATGAAAGGCACCGGGGAGCTGCACGGAGGAGGGCGGCTCAGAGAGTCCAGGTGGGAAGGGCAGTGGTCACCTGATGCGCAGGACCCACTCCCTGCTGTTTCCTTGTCCTTGCGTACGGTAAGGCCATAAAACTAAACAGCCAAAACCAAGCTCTCACCCTTGCCCCAACCCTCATCCAGGGGTGAGTGGAATCACCCTCCTGCCGTTCTCCGTCGGAAATCCCAGGTATTATCCTTAGTACTTCGTTTGTCCCTGTCTGCTGTTCACATCCAACAGACTACTGTGTGTAGGTCCCTTGTCAATAGTCTCTAAGTCTGAATGCTTTTCTTGATGTTTGCACCCATTACCTTGGTACAAACCACTATCATTTCTCACTGTACCAAAAAAAAAAAAATTCTATTCTGTAGCCAAAGAACTGCTTTTGAGGTGCAAATATGAGAATGGAGATCATCTATAGATTAAAGATACAAGGGAAACACATTCATTACAGCACCTAAAGGCCTTGTATGTTCTGGTCTTATTCCCCACTGACCTTTCAAGTTCCATTTGTCGTACATAACATGACACAAATACAACTTTCCTAGGTATGCATTTTTGCCCCTGTCCAGTCCCCGTTTCCCAGTCTCCATGACTTCATTGACCCTGTCCAGGGGCCAGAAGCTGTACTGCTTTGAGTGAAGTCCGGAGAAGAGACTAGTTCTCCATGGGTTCCCTCTTCTGCTCCTCGGGAATGTGGTTGTCTGCAGAAGCCACCTGTCCTCTCTGCTGTCTCCACTAAGACACAGAGATGGAAATGCAGTCTTCAGACCTACAGTGTGAAAAAAATTATTAAATGTGATTTTTAAAACCTCTCCAGCATTTTGTTTACTTTTATCTTTCAAAGGCATTCAATTTCAAATGTGGGAATGTTTTTATTCTGTGTTTTATTATGTTTTGATTTTGTAACTTGAACAGCTACTTCTGAAATAACAGTATGTAATATATCAACTAGTGATGGTTTCTTAATGTTATTTTTTGAAATTCTGTATCATTTCTACTCTATTTTCTGTTTTGCTTTTTTTTTAATTAAAAAAAATGTGCAACACCTTGCCCTAATTCCTTCCCTTGCTTCTCCGTGTAAGCTCTCAAAGGCTCCCTGGCACCCTTGCCTCCATGGCAATGGCCATGGCCACAGGCATAGTGGTCATTCACATACCACCTGTGAATGATCTACTGTCCCTACAAAAGTTGCCTCCTGCAAAGGGAGAAAATGTGTCTTTTTCACCATTGTATGTCCCATGGTCAGCATTGAGCCTGGCCCAGAATGGTCATCAGAAAAGGATTACTGATGGAAAACATGAAAAAATTCCTCCATTTTAGGGGAATGACCTTAAGAAGATCACCATTTCACACCTGCAATGTCTTCAAAGGAACACCAGTGATCTGAAGCATGGAATAAAATTGGTATCTTATCTTTTTACTGGAAAAAAAAGAATAGGAAGGCATTAGTTCCAAAAAAGTAAAATGGATTTGATTCATAATGTGACAGAAAACAAAGTGCATAAGAAAAAAAAGAAGGCCAAGGAGAGCTCCGCTTGTACAATCTCAGAAAGTGAGAACCATGGATTTTAGTCTGGGTTTTCTCCCACTCCCATTTCAGCATTTGATTTGCTGATTATCATGGTTAGGATAGATGTATTCAGTGAACAGACACAATTAGGTGCCTCCAGTATATAATATGTGTTGTGAGACTTATAAGGGGTGTAAGTCACAGTTTCAGAGCCCTCATGGAATTTGCAGTCTTAGCACACGGCTAATGGCAGGTGGTGCGCTCTAAATGCTCTGAGCCTTGTGGGAAATGTTTGTTTCTTTTATAAATTATACTGGCTGGGAAAACCCAGGCTTTTTTAGTCTCTCTTGCTACAGTTTAGTGTATGCCCTTTGCTAATACTTGGGGCAACACAGAAGAGAAATTAACTCATCTCCTTGGGACCCTGAGAGTGCCATTAGAATTTGCCTCAATTGTTAAGGGAGATTCTGCCCAGGGAAACAATGCATGTCGGTAATACTCATGAGGCTGGATTCATGTCAGAATTTTGCTCTGTGCAGTAATCTGACTTTGATAAGCTTTCAATTTTCAGTTTCTATCTGTACAAGTAGTAAGACAAAAGCAACAAAAAGTGATGCCACAATATTTCTTCTTTTTTAAAGCAAATCTTATTTTAAGATAGCATTTGAAATGCAGAGAATATCATTGTAGAGAATTTCCTTATATCCCTAGAGTCAATATCTTTTAAAATTAACATCTATGATGAATTTTTACAATGAACCAGTATTGATCATCATTGAATAATGTACAGTACTGCACATGTTACATATATGCATGTATACATCATTATTAATTAAAATCTTTACTTGATTCAGAATTTCATAAATTTTAATTCATATTCTTTTTGTTCTTTATGCAAGGATTCAGTGTATATACATCCAGTCATCACGTTCCCTTAGCACTTCTTGACTGTGGAGGTGTTTATTTTTTGTTTCTATGAATGAAGAAGGAGATACTAGTAGATTTCCCAATCTCTCTTCTCTCCTTCCTTTGGATAGAAATGTCATTACACTAAACCGTTATTTCTCCAGACTCCCTTGCAGCTAGGTGTTTCCATAGAGCTTCCTTCTGGGTAATGGGATGCAAGTAAAAGATTCTGAGTGGGGCTTCTCAGAAAACTTTTTCAGTGATCTGTCTTTGCTGTGATCTGTTTTTTTTTCCTTTTATTTCCTATTCCTGCTTAAAGTATAAAAATAATACTGAGATGAATCAAATATATTTTTAAAACATGGTGATATTTTCTGCTTATTTAAATCATGGAAATGAACTTTGTTATCTATAGATGTCATAAATTTATTTACATCATCATGTGTTTTTGCATTGGCTTTATAGAGCTGTGATTCACATATCATAATCTGATCTTTATAAACCATAAAACTCCATGGTTTTTAGTGTGTTCACAGTTTGTACAATCATCACAGTGATCAATTTTAGAACATTTTTGCTATCCCCAGAATAACCCTGTATCTATTAACAGCCACTCTATATTCCCCCAGATACCCCACCATCACTACCCTGAAAGCTGATCAACCCACTGCCTGTCTCTGTTTTGAACTTGTCATATAAATGGAATGATACAACATGTATAATTGTGTCTTGTGGCTTCTGTGTCTAGTTTCTTTCTCATGGCATATTTTTAAGACTCATTTATGTTATGCCATGTGCCCAGACATCACTTCCTATTATGACCAAATTATATTTCATTATGTGAGTAGACCATATTTTACTTCTCCACTCATCAGTTAACATGCATTTGTCATGACACATGCTGATGCTACAAGCATATGTGCAAACTTTTGTGCAAACAAATGTGCTGTGTTCCTGAGTTGCTACCTGGCAGCAGAAGTGTTCCCCATCTTGAGAATAGGGGGCTGAAAACCTTCCATTCAGGTAAGAAGCATGGGAGACAGAGGCCTAAGGGCAACCTCAAGATCCTAGGGCTCCCCTGGACTTCTCTTCTCTGGGATTTCTTATCATATTTGGGGAAACTCCCCCCTTTTTGTCTGAAGAATATCTGAGAAGGCTTCTGTTCTATGCTGCTGAAGACAGCCCTCATTGATACAGGATGTGGTATAAAATATAAAATAGGATGTGGTAAGAACAGGTTTTGATGACTGGTTCCTTGCAAGTTTCCAACTGCACCCGAGGGGAGTGGGCGCTGAATCTTCAGCTTTTCCCTTAGAGGGCATCATCGCCAATGTGCTCCACATTTATTTTCCTCTTGCATGTTAGTTTTGTATTCTTGGTTACCTGCAAACTCCTGGGGTATAAAATACCACTTTGGTAATGTCCTTTTCTTGAGCTTCCAGAGCATCTCACCAAGTGCCAAGGCCAGAGTAGCCCTCAGGAAATTCCTGGATTTGATTCTATTTGAAGTACAAATGTGGTATTTTTTAGTAAAGATCCTGTTCTCTGAAATTGACATGCACTAACACTTGGATAAAGGCAGTTGTCCTACAGGACCAAAGCAATAAATCTCTGGTAGAATTTCAGAACTGTGGCCTCCTTTTCATTGAAAACTGAGCCCAACTCTCACTAATGCCCCTGAACAGATAGTGGAATAGACCTGAGTGCTACTTCTGACTCAGCCTACCCTTTCATTGCCTGCTCGGGAGATAAAGTAGGAATGAAACAGCAAAGATTAAATAACATCAATCTTTAACATTCTTGTACATTTAATAAATGTTAATCATAGGTCCTGAAGAACAACTAGTATATAATGATGGAACTGTTTTGATCTTGATTTTGGTGGTGGCGATAGAATTTTAAGCCTTTGTTAAAACTCCTATTTTTATTATACAAGGTAAATTTCCCTGTATATAAACAGTACCTCATTGAAATTCACTTTATACCCCCAAAGTAAAATAAAATAGAAATTCTATATATAAATTATCAATTAAGGAACAAAAATAAATCATATGAATGCAACTTTGGAGAATTTTATTTTTAAATTACAAATCAAAACCAACTAGAACATTTTGAAAATAATTAGTATATCATGAACATTATTTAGAAAATAAAATCTTGCAATTTAATACATACTCTAAGAATATTAGTGTTTTCTGGAACTTGTCAAATATGTTTATGTATTTATAGATGTAAGTAGACAGATATAGGATATATTGTTTGATTATGTGTCCCTCTACAGCAGTGTAGCATAAATACAGGCTGATCAACAATCTGTTTTCTCAGTACTTTTCTTATTTTAGCACAAAATTTCCCACTTCCTGGGAAACCTCTCATTTTCATTCAAACTCTAATTTTTATTGAGAGCAATTTTGTCTTTGCTTTTGAAAATGAGGGCTGAGAACACAGCTCATGGCTTGTCTAGCATCTGAAAGGCCTCAGGTTCAATTGCTTATACTAGCAAAAACAGTGTAAAAATCATGAACCAAGAAATTATCACATTTTTTAACTTCTGCATTAGGACAAGCCAGAATATAAGATACTCAAAACCACTTTTGTAGGGATTTGTATTTTTACAGCTCAGCTTATTAATTTATACTCTAGATATTTATATATTCATCCTTTCTACCTGACAGCTTGAGATTAGGGGCTGAATCTCAATTCTTGAATTCTCTGACATAGTTCATGGTAAGTATGCCATATATACCTGGTTTGTACACAGCAATTTGCTAATATAAGTAGTTTGAATACCTCATGGGAACTCACTTTGTTTTTATTAACTGTCAAATTAGAAGGTTGAAAATTGTTAATTGCATAATGTGCAGAGAACTTGTAATAGAGGAAAAGACCAGATAATATATTAGCTTAGTGATAAAAATGAGTTTCCATCTTGTACCCTAAGTAGTTTAGAAAAAAGCTTCAAAGTTTTCAAGTGAGAACTTGGTCTGACTCACATTTTCCAGGATTCTTCATTTTCTTCATTTGACTATTTCAACCACATCTTTACTCCTTAAAAGGAGTGATAACCTGAGTCCCTAAACAAATTTTGGTCACTGGCTCCTGATGAGCAAGTGTCTGTTGTTGACCTCAGGGCTTTGTGATTAGGCCCATGACTGTGCTGTAGTTTGTGATGTATATTATGGGTATAGTTATCCCACAGACCTCTTAGGGTTCTTAGGAAGATTAATTGAGGTACTGCACCTAAAGCCTTTAGACAATGTCTAGAACATAGCAAGTTCTATATCATTCTTTCTTTAAAATTCTACAGTAAAGAACACAAAAATTCCGTTGCATATATCAAGTTGGACTTGGATGCGACGAGGTGAAGATCAAATTCCTGGATGTTCAAAACCATCCCAGTAGGTTATTATGCACATGTGTCTTGTTGGGCAGTGAGGGACCTCTGTGTCCCCATTTTATGTTGTTGCCTAACAGACTTGGCACCTTCACAAGAAAAACATATCATCTCAGTTTCCTGGGTGAGCATGTGAGGCAAAGCACAACTGCAGTCTCTGCTCAGGTTTTACCAGCAAAAAATCGAGAGTCACCCAGAGCTGCAACCTGAACCGAACCTGAACACATTTGTAGAATCTTTTGGTTTTGGCAGAATAAAGTTTCCTACAGCTGTCTAAGCCAAGGCCCTTGGCCACTAGAAACCACCCAGCTCTCCCTGCTACATGATTCTCCAGAAGACTACAGCTTACTTGTTCAAACTGAGCAGAATTGTTCTTGTGCTTCAAAACTTTCCATTTAGAAGACATCCAGTTCTTTTTAAAGACTCACTTGATTAGGTCAGGCCCCTTATCAACTAGAAGTGGTGAAGGCTTTATTGACACTTACGAAATGTCTTTACCTTTGTCATACAGTATGTATTAATCATAAGAATTAAAGCCAGCAAAGGTCACTACCACCCCTTCCCATGCTGAGGTGAAACAGCGCATGCATATCAGGAGACAGGAATCTTTGGGGTCACCTTAGACTTCTGCCCACTTCAGTGTTCTTTTGAGCTTTTGCAGATCATGGTTGCAGATTGCATAAAGATTTCTCTGGATGCAGTAAGAAAAAATTAACTGGGAACTGAGTGAAAAATAATTATGAAAATGGAAATAATAGTTTTTAAGTACAAGCCACAGTGAGAGCTGATGAAAGTAGGGGAGGTAGGAAAAAGTACATGATTTCAGAATATACGATGGAGTCAAAATAGGCAGACCATAGTGATGAGTAGAACATAGAGAAATGAGACAGAGGAAGAGTCAAGGTTGTTGAATTGTTGTCTGGTATGGCAGAGCAAAGTGCTCCCAGATGTAGCAGTTCAAAAGCAATACTCAGTGTCTTAAATGTTTTATGGTTCAGGACTTAAGATGCTTGTCTGGGTCACAACTGGAGTATATACTGAAGCTTTAGATTCCTGAAGGTATCAATGGGACTAGTGAATCTGTTTCCCAGATGGCACACTCCAGGGACTATTGGTAGGAGGCCTTGTAATTCTGCATAGGCTTGCTTGAGTGTCTTTGTGGCTTGGCGGTGGCTTTCCCCAAAAAGAGTGATGAAAGAGAACGACCAAAAGAAGTCAGATGCCTTAGTATCTTTTACAAAGTAGTCCTGAAGTCACATGCAGTCAGTCACTTTTACTGTATTCTGTGCATCGGGAAGGAATCATTAAATCAGCTCTCACTCAAGAAAATGAAAATTAGGTAGATAGTGAAAAGAAAATTACAAAAATAAATATATTTCTGTATATCTTTTTAAGTTATCACAGGTAATGTTCAGGGTTCAAGTGTGTGTACTGAAACCACTACATTTGCAGACCCACTTCATAAACATTTCAGTAAGAATTTTTTAAAATCTATGATTTTTGGCCAAAATAAGTAAATACCAACACAGTTGAATGATGGTTAGATTAGATGTGGGTAAACTGAAGTAGCCAAGGGAGGTTTGAGTTTGAGCGATGAGTATTGAAAAACGAGTAAGATTCAGCAGGGAGATACATGATGGTGAACCAACAGTCATTCAGCACAAGCAGGGTACGGAGATGGCTCCGCTCAGGGACCCACTGAAGCCTCAAATTTGATTTGAGGGTAACAGGCAGAAGTCAGTAAAAGTTGGGAACCTCTTCATGAAGAACCTTAAGTAATTTCAAGCTAAAGAGTTTGCATTTAATGTAGCACTTGAGAATTTTATGATGTTTACAGAGAGAAGGAGAAGGGGTGACAGCAGTGTGACATTTCGCCAAGCCGGCCCAGCCCATCGAGCTTTCTTGCAGTGAGCTTGTGTTCCAAATGCAAGCTTCGTGCTCCTCGAACTTAGTGGTACTGAGGAACCTAAATATTTTGTGGGATGAAGGGACTGATTGTGAATCAAATTATTCATCAGGTTTGGAAGGATTTATTGAGGAATCCTGAAGGAAAAATCTCCTGTCACCAAAACAAGATTTAAACTGCTTAAGTGCACATACGTCAAGCAGAAATTATGGTAATTGGACTTAAACCTGCTTTCCTCCCTGCATACTGTAAATAAAAGAAGACAGTTTAAACAAAGGAGCGAGATGTAAATACAAGAATGAGATCAAAGCAAATCTGGAATTTATTTCTACACAGAGAAAACAAAATCCAAGATATATGACCCGCAGTTTGTAATGCATTTTACAGCACTAAAACCTGGCAGCTTAAAATATGATTTGCTCAACATATCTTTATAGAGTTTGCAAAACAATTTAGAATTTATCCTTTTTGGTGTTTCCCAATTATCTTGCACTTAATGAAGTCGTTTACTAATTCTTCCCTGAAATATGCACAATGACTTGCATATTTGCATACAAATGAACTATCCGCATCCCTGCACTTTTCTTATCACTTAAACCACCCATACTTGTGGTGTATATATGTTACTTTTTGTAGTAGTATAATTATTTTTGCAACCTGTTGAACTAAATGGAATAAAGACAAATGAACATATTTTAGGCATAGATTTAGTGGGGTGGCAGAAAATTACTGGTGGTATCACTAGCCTTTAATAGTTATTCTAATAAAGAATAATTTGAAAATGAGTCTTCAAGTATATAGAGTGCACAGTTTTTTACTAAGGACGTAAGGATGTTGGAAGATTTAAAGCGATATTGAGACTAACAGACACGCAGAATAGGGAAACGAGTGAGGAAAACAAGCTGGAAAATGGTAGGGAGCTAACACGCACATTACTAATTTATCATTTTTAATTAAGACAGTGAAGGATGTGCAGAATTAATAAATGAGGGCTTGTCAGCTATTCTCAAATAAATATTTCATTTTCTATCCTAAACCCATGCCTATATAATATGCATTCATAACACAAGTGATATTTCCCTTAATGAAGTGAAAATTAGTTCTTGGGGGTATCTCCCTTGTTTTAGCAGAAGCAAATAGACATACAGTGCCTGTACATACAACACCTAAAAAGACACACATCATATCCATAGTGTTAAAATTGCACGGAGGTGTTAATTAGGTAAAGAGTATCTAAAGGGCTCTCTGTGTGTATGTATGTAGCTAGGCTAGAAGGATCATAATCAAAAGGACAAATTGATAACCATGGAACCATGTCATGATCTTCTAAGTTTTATTTAGGAGTCCCTAGAATTTAAATTCCCTGAGCACAAAGGATATTTTTCTGTTTTCTCTTCTTTCTTTCACTGTTATATCGTTAGTGCCAAGAACCTACAGAGTAGGCATTTATTGACTAGTGTTAAATAAATGAACCCTTTTGTTTTGCAGCTGAGACAGCCGGGGTAATGATGTCAGCCTGCTGCCCATTACTCTTACCAGCCAGCAGGAAAAATCTAGCATGTGGTCAAGTCACTTACTGGTCAATTCTTTAGTTTCATTTCCCCTCCTGTAGTGTATGAACAACCACCTGAAGGAGCTTAAGTCCTTCACTGTGACAGGGTGTAAGTTGTGTCCTTCCTTCCAAATTTCCTCTCCTGCAGCCCAGTCAACCCCAGCTCATCCTTTATTTCTCCCTCTCAGTGACTCGGGCTTCTGCGACTCTGTTTTCCTTTTCACAGCTCTAAACGCAGGGATGATGCAGCATGGCTGTTTATGACCTACCAATGATGCCCGTTTGTGCAGCAGCCAGTAAGCTTCAGCAGGTCTGTGAGAGCTCATGATTTTGTTCTCAGCAAAGTCTACTCTCCTTACTCAAGGGATATTTCCAGATAACAAAAACACCGACCTCTGAAACTTCTGGGATTCCATGAATGCAATGTCTAAAGGGTGGCATCAAGGTGAAACAAGAATGGTACTCATTTCAGGTAAGACAGGAAACAGTGATTTTCTACCAAATAGTCACTCCTGAGTCACTGTAAAGAGAGAACTTGTTAATCAATGAGTAATAATGGAGAAATTACCCTGTGCCCAGTGCTGTACCAGGACCTGTATTTAATCAGCATTTTAGAGTCCAGCCATTAGGGAAACCCAATAGGAACTGACCATTTGCAATTTGCTGTGGTGAGAGTTTCAGCTTAAAAGCAGACTGTCACAGATTCCGGCCTTCTGATGAAGTCTTTCCGTAGCGGTATAAAAGTCACCTAGAAGAGTGTAGAACAAAACGCACTCTTTTTGAGCATGTTGCAACTGAAATATTGACATGCATTTCACTGGCTTTCTGAGGTCATCGGTAACGATTTGACACAGGCATCATTTATTATGGGCCCCATTCTGGTACAGAAGGATGCTGAGACCGGGCTGTGCTCTGTTGTAGCAGACAGCCCTTTCAGGTAATGCCAGGGTCTGAATGTTTGTGTCCCTCCAAAGTCTTACATCAAAAGTTAATCATCATTATGATGCTGTAAGTGGGAGGAGAGAGTCTTTGGGAAGAGATTAATTAGGTTTTAAAGGCACAGCCTTCAGGAAGGGCATTGATCCACTCATAAAACATACCCTACAGAGGTGCCTTGAGCCTTCTACCTCGTGAGCTCACAAAGGTGCCGTCTATAAGGGACAGTGAACCTTGGACCTGCAGACGCAGACTCTGCAGATTCCCTGATTTGGATTCTCAGCCTTCATAACTGTGAGAAATAATTTTTTGTGGTTTGTAAGCTATGTAGTTTGTGTTCTTAGAGAAGTCCCAAGAGACTAAGGTAGCATTCATAGCTAAAATAAATACAATATAACACTTTTTTGTTCTTCTATGGTGACCAACATGACAGACATACAAACCAAAGCCAGATCAAGGGTGGGCAAATTTCTTCTGAAAAAGTGTGAATCCTAAGTGTCCTAACCTCTTCAGGCCCTGTGGTTCCTGTCGGAGCTGTTCAGTTCTGCCCATGTACCAGACATCCGCGAACCCTAAGCTAACAAGCTTGGCTACGTGGACATGAAAATATTCGTGGACGCCAAATTCGAGTATCATGCTTTTCATATGTCAAAGATACTCTTTTTAGTTTTCATTGGTTTATTCTTTATTTTTATTTTTTTTTTATTTTCAAGAGAAAAAAATAAAAATTAAAATGAAACAGAGTTTTACAACAGGTTTGTAGGACACTTGCAATAGCTGACAGAATGTGCATTGTTGTCTTCATAATAGTTACTCAGAACAAGATACAGGCGTGATGTCTTTCCAAACAGTGTTAGCACAAACCTTTACCTCAATGAACGGAGACAAATTAGCTGTATAACTATTTAACTATCTTGTATATGCATACTTTTTCCCCTTTCTTTGTCTTTCCCCATCATAGATTTTTTTCTTTTGAAAACTTTCTTTCCAATTCACAATATCTATTGTATATTTGTAAATATTGTATTGTATATACATTTACACATATGTTTGCATATAATGGTCTGGTTTTTTTAACTTATCAATATGATCTCGAGTTGCATCCATTCACCTATAAAAGCCTGAAGTTTATCCTTCTTTATGGTTGAGTAGTACAACACTGTATACAAATACCACATCTTTTTTATCCATTTCTCAGTTGATGGGCATTCAGGTTGTTTCCAAATTTAGCTCTTACAAATTGTGCTACTATAAACATGAGTGCACATATATCATTGTGATATCATATTTTTAATTCTCCTGAGAAAATACAGAGGAAGGGAATACCTAGGTCAAATAGGAATGTAATCCTAATTTTTTGAGGAATCTCCACATTAATTTCCACAGTGGTTGCACAATATACATTCCTACCAACAGTGGAGAAGGGTTCCTTTTCCCCACAGCCCTCCAGCATTTGTTTTTTGGTTGATTTTTGATGATAGCTATTCTTTCTGGGATGAGATGGAATCTCAGCCTTGTTTTAATTGGCATCTCATGAATGACCAAGGAAGTTGAACATTTTTTCATGTATTTATTTGTCATTTGAATTTCTTCATCTGAGAAGTATATATTCATCTCAGATGCTCATTTTTGGATTGGATCTTTGAATTTAAAGGGTCTGAAGTTTTTCAGTTCTATATATGTTCCAAATATAAGTCCACACTCAGCCACATTATCTTTTACAAAGGAGCCAAACATGTTCACTGGAAGAAAGATTGCCTCTTTAATAAATGATGCTGAAACAGGCTTTTCATGTGCTGAAGACTAAGACTAGACATGCCTATCACCATGCACTGGACTAAAGTTGAAATAGATCAAAGATCTAAATATTAAAACAGAAACACTAAATTTACTGGAAGAGAGAATAGGTAAAAATCTGGTAGACACAGGTACAGGCAGAGACTTCACGATCAAAACCACAGACTCTGAGGGAAATGCTACAAAGAATCAACAAAGGATCTCACCTTATTAAAAGGCTTTTGCACAACAAAAGAAATCACCCACAGAGTGAAAAGACAACCCACAGGGTGAAAAAAAACTGTAGTCAGTGGTTTATTCTTTAACCCTGATTTCATCAGTACATGTCTGCAATACCTAAATCACAATGATGTGGAGACTTGGTATATAACACACGCACTTCTGTTCACTTCCTTTCCCCTACCCTAGTTTCTTATGCTTCTTCCTTTTCTTGATTTGTTTTTCATTTGCAAAATATCTGTTTAAAAACATGAAAATCATTTTAAGTTCATGAACTTTGCCGGCATAAGCACTGACTCCCTGTGTTTTAGCTGAATTTCTCTGAGCAGCTCTGAAGGAGCTTCCTCCTCTATTCAGCCATGTTGAATTCCTGCTTCTTGACATTTTATTTCCGCTTTTGAGAAGTGTCTGTTCAATTCATTTGCCTACTGATTGATTGGGTTATTTGGGCTGGCTTCTTTTTTTTCTTTTGGTGCTGTTTTTGAGTTCTTAATGTATTCTGGATATTAATCTACCTGATGAGTTGCTGGAAAATATTTTCTCCCATCTTTACTCTGTTAATTATTTTCTTTGCTGTGCAGAAGCTTCTTAATTTTATGTAATTCCATTCGTTGATTCTTAATATTATTTCCTGTGTTCCAGTCAGGAAGTTATTTCCTGTGCCTGACTTGAAGCGTTTCCTGCTAGCAATTTCAGAGTTTCAGTCTTTTATCCATTTGTGTTGACTTATTTATTAACTTTTTTTAGCACATGTTTGCAGTACAAAGTGATTATGTTCATCATGGGAAATGGTGCATATACATATCACATCTGAATCCTCTGTTCTCTCCTTTCCCACCCTCCATCTGTTGGACTGTTTAGCTTTTAAAATTTTGGCTGTATTTGTAATACATAATGATCAAATTCCTCACAAAGAGATTATTACATGTACACAAAACACCCTAATTCTTTTTGTTTTCATTTATCTCTCTCCCCTCCCCTCCATCTTCTCCTTCCCATAAGAAAAAGATCTATCTTGCTATTTCCTATTATCTACCCTTTATTTTGTTCTTTATTTATATTTTACATTTCTCATATCAGAGAGACCATGTGATATGTAAGTTTGTGTGTCTGATTTATTTCACTTATCATTATGGTCTCAAAGCTCCTCATTTTCCTACAAATAATTTAAACTTATCCTTCTTTATGACAGAATAATACTCCATTGAGTTGATTAGTATACTAATTGCTAAAACAATGAGAAAACACCCAAAGTTAAAGGGAAGAAAACTTTATTTTGCTCACAGCTTTTAGAAGATCCATTTCATTGCTGGCTGTCTGCAAGGCAGTGTGGCTTGGAAGAGAGATATTACAAAGAAAAAGTTCCTGGTGGGCAGAAGGCAGAAGGCAAGACAGCAGCAAGCAACAAGCTATAGGCAGCAACCTTCCCTCTGTCCCTTAGATCTTATCTTGCTGGGTAGCACTCACATCTTAATCCTAGCATCCTACCATGAATGAATCCCATCATCCCAAACCCCAGATTCTGCCACCTCTGAGAACGCTACTCCTGCATGAGGCTTTGGAAGAACATCTAGATACAAGTCATAACAGGTAGAGATAAGGACCTAGTCTTGATTTTCTGCATATGATTATCTGGTTATCGCTGGAACATTTGTTAAAGAGGCTGTTTTCTTCCTTTTTTATGACCAATACTTGGTTTATTCCCATATATATCAGTCTTAAGATAATTTCTAATACAGCATAACATGATAAAGTTCAGCAGTTCAATTTGGCCTTCAGGCATTTTTTTTTTGAATTTTTAAAAAGCTTTGTAAATGAAGTTCATGGTTATAGTTTATATACTCACAATGATCACTTGTGTCATGGCTAATTTGTACCTGCACATGATATATATTTGTTCCTCTTTTTTCCCATTCCCCTCCACTCCCTTCAACCCCTCTGCTCTGCCTTATATACAAATCTTTGTTTCTGTTTTATCTTTTTTTTCTCATTCTTTTTCTTTTCTCTTTCTTTCTGCCCCCTCCCTGTTCCCCTTTCTTTTTGAACAATTTCTTATTTTACAATATCTATTGTACTCTTTGGTTCTTACTTAGACTTTAAGTTTCTCACATCAGAGAGACAATGAGATATTTAAACTAGTGTTGTGGTTTGTTAAAATGCCCCTCCACAACCTCATGTGGTCATGGAGGTGAGGCCTTTCCAAGGCAGCTGAGTCTAACATTTGCAATTGGCTCATTGTCTAGCACTGCACATGCCCAGGGAGGGTAGCCGGTCTACAATACAAGGGGGGGAAGAGGCGTGCTTTCCCCCTTTTGCCTTTTTCACTCTTGTCACTTGCAGCCACCATGAACAGCTGCCCCTTAGCCATGTGACCCTGCCTTGGAGTCATTTGAGTATGGACTGAGGCCTCCACAAACTATAAGCTACATCAACCTTTCCTTCCTTCATTTTGGGCATCAGGTATTTTGTCTCAGCAACAAGAAAAAAGTAACCAAGACAAGTGTGTCTGATTTATTTCACTCAAAAGTATGGTCTCAAGGGTCATCCCTTTAGGTATAAATATCACTGTGATATAATGCTTTTAATTCTTTTGGGAAAACACCAAGAATGGGAATAGCTAGGTCAAATGGGACTTCTCAGTCTAGTGTTTTGAGGAATCTCCCCATCAGTTTCCACAGTGGTTGTACCTGTCTACACTCCCACAAATGGAATAGGATTGGTTTTTCCCTACAGCCCTTCCCGCAGTTGTCATTCAGTGATTTCTTGATAATAACCATTCTTTTTAGAGCGATATAAAATCATAACACTGTTTTAGTTTGCATCTCTCAAACGAGCAGTGATGGTCAACATTTTTCATTACTTGCTGTTGTACTTCTTTTGAGAAGTTTCTATTCATTTCAGATGCCCATTTTTGGATTGGGTGTTTTAATTTGGGGGTCTGATATTTTCTACTTTTTTGTATACTCTAGATATTAGTCCTTTGTCTGAAGAACAACTGACTAAGATTTTTTTCCCACTCTGTGGGTTGTCTTTTCAATTTGTCAGTGATTTCTTTGCAGTAAGATGAGATCCCAGTTGTTGATTCTTTGTAATATTTCCTGTACAATTATGGTTTTATTCATGAAGTCTTTACCTAAACCTACCTCTGTCTTCAAGAGTTCTACCTATTGTCTCTTCTAGCAGATTTAGTGTTTTTGTTTTAATATTCATATCTTTGAATAATTTTGATTTGAGTTTACTGCATGGTGAGAGAAATGGGTCTAGTTTTAGTCTTCAACATGTCAAAAGTCAGTTTTTCCAGCATCATTTACTAACGAGGCTTTCTTCCACTGAATATGTTTGGCCCCTTTGTCAAAGAAAAGGTGACTGAGTGTATTTTGAGTCATTTCTGCATCTTCTAATCTGTTCCGATGATCCTTAGCTCCATTTTTGTTTTATTTTATTTTATTTATTTATTTTTTGGCTAGGACCTGCTTGTTTTGACCTAGTAGCTCTGTAATATAATTTTGTGATGCCCTGTGCCTTGGCTTTGTTGCTCAGAATTGCTTTTGCTTTCCAGGTCTTTTCTGGTTCTAAATGTTTCTGTAAGGTATGTGAATGGTATTTTGATTGGGATTGCATTAAATCTGTATAACAATTTGGGCAATATGGATATTTTTACTATGTTGGTTCTTCCTACCCAAGAGTAAGAGAGAAAGAAATAAAAAAAATAATGATGAAAAAGGAAGAAGTTAAATTATCATCATTTGCAGATGACATGATACTGTACATAGAAGCCCACCAAAACTCCACCAAAAGACTTCTAGATTTAATAGCCAGATTCAGTTGCCTAGATGCAAACAAAGTCAGCACTGAAAAATCAATAGCCTTCCTGTACACAAATAACAAACTCACTGAGAGAGAAATTAGGGAAACTATACCTTTCATTATAATATCAAAACATGAAATACTTATGAATCAATCTAGCAAAGGAAGTAAAGCTCTCTACATTAACAATTGTAGTACTCTGAAAAAGGAGAAGGAAGTAGATATCAGCAAATGGAAAGGGGCCATCTTCTATCTAAACTATATTTTTGGCTTCTTTGTCAGTAACCACATGACTATAGTTATATAGACTTGCTTCTGTGGCCTCTGTTTTATTACACTGGTCAATGTTATGGTTTGTATCTACAAGTCCCCTCAAAGCCTCATGTCCTCATAGGCAGGGCTTTTTGAAGGTGACTGGATGTAGTGTGTAAAAACATGAATTACAGGTGTGTGATAACTGTATTAGTCCAGTAATTAGATTAACATTGCTCTGGGTATGGGTGAGTGGACTTACTAAGGAGAGATGAACCACCCTGGGTGTGAGTGGCACCAGCTAGTAGAATGCTTGCTTGAATGGAATAAAGAAGGCAAGAGCAGTTTGCTGCTGCTGCATCCTTCCTGCTCTGCCATGGATTGCTCTCCTGTCTATGCCCCTTTGCCATGCTGTTCTGCCTTGGAGTCAGCCAACTCTGGACTGAGACCTCTAAAAACCATGAGCAAAAATGCACCTTGCTTCTTTTATGAGTGTTGAGAGTTTTGTCCCAGTAATAAAAAAGTAACTAAGACTATGTGTTTATTTTCATTCCGGTACCATGCTGGTTTTGCTACTATGACTTTATAGTATACTTTGAAGTGAAGTATTGTGATACCCCAAACACTGCTCTCTTTGCTCAGGTTTGCATTTGTTATTCTGGGTCTTTTGTCAAATCTTGACTATTGTATGTATAATCTCACTTGTATTCATATAATGTCTGTATCTTCAAGGTAATATGCTTACTATCATACTTCACACACTTGATATTGTTTACTTAGGTTTGACAAATATATCATGGTAACGTAGCATATTGACCCAGGGGGAATTGTACACAAGAACTGTACTTGGCTGGGAAGCATGAGGTCATGAGTTTGATTCCTGGTACAAAAACAAAACAAAACAAAACAAAACAAAAAACCCAAAACTCTACTCTCTGTGCAACTTTTTCTCAGAATAAAATATTAGAAAATAAAAGGTCTACTGCAAAATGTTTTGATATCCAGTTATTTTTCAAAGGTGAAGTCGAGGAGCTTCCCCGTTCAAACTACTTCCCAATTCACATAACCTGTTGTTTTTCTCTGTACCTGTCCTGTGGTTCATATGAGTGTCTGAGTTTCCCACAGCTAGCCCTGATTTATTTCCAAAGGTGGAAACCTCAGAGTGGCTCAAAAATGAACATCTGAGGTGTAATACCCCATTTGCTCCTGCTGTCACTCTGAAACCTTCTGATACCAGATCCATGGCTTGGCAGCTTTTGATGTTGGATCGATGATATAAACAATAATTCTGAGTGGCAGCTTAATCAAGTTAAAGCTCCAACAACCATACTTCAGAGGTGCAGAAGCATCTGCCAGAGACCTACTGAGAATCAAAGGATGAACCTGAAAGAACTTATCATTTTAAAAGAGGCTTCCTAGAGGTCTTCTCTCCAAAGGGCTTCTTTTGCATTAGAGAAGATTGATGACAAATCACAGAAGCAAAGTCCTTTCTCTTTGAGCCCAGTGAGTTCTATTCCAGTGAGGTATTAGAATGCAGCTTTGAAAACATCTCCTTCTACTGCACCCATCAGAGTTCTCCTGGCACAGTAAATAGACATAGTCAATCATTCTTATTTAACCATACCTAGAATATACTAAACTGCTTGATAGCATTGTAAAGAAAATCCATTGTCTGGCATCTCTAATGCGAGTAAACAAAGTCATGAATAAGCCACATTTGCATTGGTTGTAATATGCACATATTTTTCATGTTAATTTTTCTGAAACCAAAATATGTCTTATTGTTCTCTGTTTTAACTGCCTTTTTTTTCCAAGAAATAATTGCACCAGTTCCTGTCAATTCACTGAAGGCATTAGACACCTGAGGTCAGCTGGAGTTAGATTTAGCTTTTGGACAGCACTGCTGATCTACATTCAGGTTTTAAACCTGTATGCATATTTACTTGATGAAAAATATAGTCAGTGGAGGTTTTGGATTTTCCTCTTTCTAGCTAGTGTCAAGTTTAAGATGAGCATGTTTGCTTCAGATCCCTTTGTGTATAGAAGGTTCATTTCTAAATTACTTTTCAAGAAGTGTATAGCTCTTGGGTGTCATGACTTATAAGTACCACTTTCCCACTAAACTCCTTATCTTTGGCAGTTTTTGTTTTCTTCCTGAAGAATATAAAATAATGCTGTTCTTATAATAAATGCCTTATTTCAGTGAAATACAAAAAACCTGATGGCTGTGCATGCTTATTTTTACTAGCCACTGTGGTAAAGCCTTACATGTGTCAAATAATCAAATTCCCCCACTAGAACAGTGTGAGCACTATTATTTGCTCTTCTGCAGTTGTCCTGTAGAAGGACAGTACTGGGTATGGATTGTCCTTTCTTATCCAGTTTGGTTGCAAGTTGGATTTGGTGGGTTGCAACACAAATTTATACTCTGTGAATAGAAAGCTAACTTAATCAGAAATCTTTCACCTCAGAAGCAAGTACTCTAATGTTGTTTTTCATATTCCAGTAAAAAGTAAGTGCTTCACTAATTACCAATTCCAGACATGGTAGTTATTGATGAAATTTTAAGCTTGCTAACCACCATAACAAATGTTGGAAGTGGACTTTGATTAATAGCATAAAAGTTTCAATATATACTATAATTTAAATGTAGAAATTCTCCTCTGTGTTACAGAATAGGATACAAGAGCGCAACGGGATTGCTGGGAACCTGGGGCTGCCATCTGAGCCCTTACTGCACCACTGGTGTGGAAGATTTCTAGCTGCCTCACACCTATCAGAAAGAGGACAACATTCTACCTATGAAATACTGCTTTGGCTGTTACTCACAAACGTTTCATTCAAGGTTTAATTGGAATGTCTGAAAGGAGAGAAAGGTAGAGTTTTGGTTATGTGGAGTTGTTCTTCCTTCTTATTTGGCGTGGGATACTTTGTGCACATCATTTTACATAGTAGAATTTCCTCTGGGCTTGCTTCATGCTCACTAGTGAGATATTAATCCTCCAGAAGACTGGCACGTTTGCTTGTACAGGTTACATACTTGTTATGGGCTTTAGGCCGTTACAATGTGTGGAAGCCAAATGCACCTAATTTTCCAAGAGTTCTCAACCAGTCACAGGTTCAGAAGCTCCCAGAGATTACTTGTTTCAACTTTGTGCATTCAAAAGGGGCTCTTTTTCCTAATATTTTTTTGAGATGCTAATGTAAGCAGATAGAGTTCCTGATTCTTGGCTGTCTCAAATTTCATAAAGGACTATATTTGTCTATTAAAAATAACAAGGTTTTGCAGAGGATGTGATAGGAAGGTACAAATATTTGCTTGTTTTACAGATAAGGTTAAGACTTAGAAAAGATGTCCTCAAGATCTTGTGCCTTTAGACCAAAATACATCTATTTCCTTAATTTGAGTCTTTGGGCAGGCTGCTATTGAGAAACTGTCATCAAATCATCCTGAAGACTTTCAAGGTGGAACAAGATTTTGACATTACTAAGTTTATCCATGACCATTGCCTTATTGATATGGGCATATTCCACTTTTTTCATTCGCTACACTCCTGGAAATATCTGAGTACACTGGATTTCTATAAGTTAAATTTAATTTTGTTCAAGGGCTTATAGAAGTCCAAAGACGATGCCTTCATCTTGTAGATTCTTAAAAAATATCCTAATTTATGCTGATTCTGTGATTTTTATCTCACATCTTTGTTAAAGAGCTGGTAGTCTTTAACCTATATTTAAGTGAGCCTGTAAAACAGTTAGGGAATCTTTATATATTTAAATTAATGAAATAATATAAATCTATTGTGCCAATTGCGAAGTTTTCCACTTCCACCAATTACTAAATATTCCTGATAGAGCAATCAGGGGTGATATGAATGGCAATGTGTGTGAGTGCATGAAATTTTGATCTCAAGCATGGCAAAAGGATTCAGAGATACAAGTTATTGCCTCAGGCTTATTTTTAAGACAGAGTCTAGAGTGGTATCCATCCATAGCTTGAAAGGATAAATTTTCACAGATTCTGAATATAATATAGTACAATTAAAAGATACCTTGCAGAATAAATAGCCCAACTCTGTCCTAATCAGGATTATGTCCCTTCATATTATTGACAAGATGATTATTTGGGGGGGGCAGTAATGAATTTTGGTAGGAGATGATAAACATAGTAGAATTTTTTAAATTTAAATTTTAATTTTCATACAGTACCAGGGATTACACCCAGGGCCTTTGCACTGAGCTACAATCCCAGATCTTTTTATTTTATTTTATTTATTTATCTATATTTTATTTTGAGACAGGGCCTTGCTAAATTGCTGCTAGGTTGCCGAGGTTGGGCTTGAACTTGTTTTTCTTCTGGGTCAGCCACCTGGGGTGCTGGTATTACTGGCTGTGCCAACCAGGCTCTGTTGAAATTTGCATTTTAAAATATTTTCTCTGTAGACTTAATTGTGCCTCTCCCAACCTCATATGTTAAAGTTCTGATTCTCAGTGTGATGGCATTTGGAGGTCTGGCCTTTGGGAGGTGACAAGGTTTAGATAAAGTCATGAGGGTGATAGCCCTCGTGCTAGGATTAGCACCCTCATCGTGAGAGATGCCAAATGCACACACAGTAAGAAAGCATCAGATAGGCACACAGAGAAGGTAGCTATCTGCAAACCAGGAAAAAGAGTCCTCCTTAACTGCTGAATTAGCAGCACCTTGATCTTGAAACTTTTGGTCTCCAGAAATGTAAACCATACATTTATGTATTTTTATGGCTTTCTTAAACATACTAACATGCTTATCTAAACAAAACTGGTTGTCACTGCTTGACTTGTCTTCAGCAGTTTCTATAAAGTACCTACTGCGTGCTGAGCATGCAGGTGCTTGGTAAAGGCCAGATGAAATGATTTTCTCTAGCACTCCCAGACAATTTAACACATTCTCAGGCTGCATCTCTATCCCAGGTTGCAAAGCAGAGTGGATTCTGGGACTAGACTGTCTAACCAGGCCCTGCCACGTACTGTGTGTATGATCAGGAGTTTGAGCTTGTTGTCTCATCTGTAAAATGGGTATGAAAGGTAGCATTAACTTCATAGACTTTGGAGAACTGGAGAATGAAGATCATTCAAGGCACCTAGCTGAATGACAAGAAGACAGCAAGTACACAGTGAAGGGACCGTCTATCATCACTGTCAGTGTCATCATAATCAGCCAAGGAAAGTAGGTGGATGTATTTTGAGGAAAAATTTCACCCCAGGCTCCCATGTTACTGTAATATTCCATAGCTCAGGTATGAAATAACTATATCTTCACAATGATTAGCATCACTGCTCGAGAAAATCAGTGCTGAGAATTTTCACTTAAGGAAACCTTTGCAACAGGAAATAAAATTGTCTCTAGATTTATTAAGAGATCTTGTGAGTATAAGTTCTATGGTATTTTTTTGTGATACCTATTTGCAAATTTTGTTGATTTTGATGGAAAATATTGATACTCATTTGTGGAGTGGTGATTATATGGAGAGGACATCATGAGTCTAGATTTTAGAAGTAGAGACTGTGTGAGTCAGTGCTAAATTGAGGAGGGTTCAGCTCAGACTTGGAGCGAGCAAAGCAGCCACGGAGCATGACCTGAACTTGCTCAGTACTCATGAGTGGTCTCTTAAGAAACAAATCTAATGCCTCCTGCCACCTCTGATAATATGCTATAGGAAACCTGCATCACTTCATACCTCTCTGCTTGGGAAGTTACCATCATTTGATTACTGGATTTAGCATGGCTTGGACTTACTGTTAATAAAGAACATTTTTGCTGAGTACATTAGTATGAATGAGATTGTTTTAACATAGTAACATATGGTCTCTTACATCAATGCTAGTGGTACACAAAGTGTGATTAATAATTAGTTATCAGGTTATATGCTCTTGTGTATGGTTGGCTCATACATGTTTTTGAAAGTAATATATTTAATTCAGATTTATTTTTGGTAAAATTTAGGACCACTCACACAAATTCTTAGCAGTGAAGCTATTGCTTAGACTCACACTTTTTATACAATAGTGAATCAGTAAATATTTATGACATGAAGCATCTAATAACAGCTCATATTTGTATGAAAAAATACATATATCTTCTAAAAATTTTTATGCCATTATGTATACTATTCCTTAACTTCAAACTTTTTATTTTGCTTGTGAAAACCACACTGTAATTAGCAAAATGGTTGATTTCTGGTCAGCAATTATTTATAAGAACACTTCTTATTTTCTCTTAGAAAATGATCTGACCAAGAGAGAACAAAGCCACACCAGCAAGCAGCCCAGTCTGGGAACCAGCACCATGCGCAGGCCACCAGAAGACTGGGAACAGCCAGACCCCAGCCCCGTCCAGCATGCCAGCTGACAAACAAGAAGTAGCAACCCCCACCCCCACCCTGTAAGTGACCAGCTTATCCACAGAAACACAGGCAGTGATGGTAGCTATGGAGGTGAAATGCACTTGGATGCCTGTGGAGCCTTGGTGTCTCACTCACATTGCAGGTCTAGGGCCTGTGATCTGATCATAGGTTCAGCGGATAGCGGTATGCAGTGTGGCATCTAGAGGGGGGTCTCTTTCTAGGGTTGCAGCTATTGCTGATTGCCTATGGTCTTCTTTTGAGGTACTATGTCATTTCCATTGTTTTGTTGAGTTGGATTTTCTTCTCTTTTGTTTTGCTGATTATGTCAAATCTGATGGCAGGAGAAGCTATTTCAAGGATAGCAAGATATGTTATGGTAGCAGTGTTGGATTTGCTATTGGCTTGTTTTGAAGTCCTTTATTGCATTCATTGTTTTGTATTTCTTGTTTCTATTCTGTTCTGATCTGTGTGATTTTTCCTATGCCCAAAGTTATCTGCAGCTATTTTGAAGTCATCGAAAGACATTATGGTAACTGCTGTTGATTTTGTAATGTTTGGAAGTCCTGTATCTTTTACACTGGCTTGTTTTGATTGGTTTTATTCGGTTATATCCTCTTTGAAATAAAAAAAAACTGACTTCTAACCTTTATTTAAAAGAAAAGGAAATGAAATATATCCAGTAATATTTTCATAAGAGAATAGTGAATAAAATGCAGTATATTTACAATAAACTAACCTTTAAAAATATTACTTAGGCATTAAGATAACTGTTACACTGAAGTCGTAATTTAAAAAGATGTCTGGATATGGTTGCACATGCCTATAATCCCAGCACTTGGGAGACTGAGGCAGGGGAGTTGCAGCAAGTTTGGAGCCAGCCTGGGTTACCTAGTAAGTTCACAACCAGCCTGAACAATATAGTGAGATCCTGTCAAAAGAAAGAAAGAAAGAAAGAAAGAAAGAAAGAAAGAAAGAAAGAAAGAAGAAAGAAAAGAAAGAGAGAGAGAGAAAGAAAGAAAGAAAGAAAGAAAGAAAGAAAGAAAGAAAGAAAGAAAGAAAAGAAAGAAAGGGTGTCTGGTAGAAGTGGGGGAATGGCAAATAGACAATTACAGCTATCTTTTAATTAAATTCACATTTCTGCTGATGCTCATGGGAACACCATAAGAGAGACTGCTGAGGTTGTTTGGGTGCCAGATTTATTGAAAAATGCTTTCTTGAATTTGCTTTTATTTATATTTAAAATAAACAGAAGAGGTAAAGGAAAATGAGTGGAGCAATACAATATTTACTTTAGAATTAGTCCTTTTTTCCCTCCCTTCCTCCTTTCCTTCCCCCTCTTTTCTCTCCATCTCTCTCTTTTCTCCTTCTCCTTCTCCTCCTCCTTGTTCTCTTCTCTTTTATCTTCTTCTTCTCTCCTTCTTTTCTTCTTCTTCTTCTTCTTCTTCTTCTTCTTCTTCTTCTTCTTCTTCTTCTTCTTCTCTCTCTCTCTCTCTCTCTCTCTCTCTCTCTCTCTCTCTCTCCCCTTTTACTTTCTTCTTTTCTGATTGTCATCATGCTCAAGCTTACAGAAGGCAGGATAACCTGAGGATGTGTTCCATCATCAGAAGTTAGCCTGGATAATAAGTTACATTTCCCAAACACTCAGACACAGTGCACAAGACACTCTTCCCTGAATTTCACATATATCTACCTATTTAATCTTCACAGTAACCTCATGATCTGTTAGTTGCATTTGACAAATAGAAAAAGCTAGGGAAAAAAAGAGTTCTACAATTTGCTATGTGGGTTTGAACTTGAGTGCTTCACAGCGCTTGTGTGAAACACTCTATGCTAGGTCTTTAGGGAGGTGGAACCCTGAATAGCCCACATGCACACATGGTGGCACCATCTTTACAAAGCACGAAACATTCCAGCTGGGGACAGCTGGGGCTCAGGAAGGTACATGAACCCAACTAGTCGATCTGATTTCCTTCCTGGGATGCTGCAGTTGAGACTGAGCGTGTTGAGGCCCTCTCTGACAGGCTGGATTTGCATGGGTAGATTTCTGTATGAGTCTGTTGTGAGCGCGTTTTTATGATTATTTTTTGGTTTCCAAGTGAATTGGAGATGTGGGGAAATGATCCGAAAAGAGTGTGAGATGAACAAGTCAGACCCACCTTGTAAAGAAAAAAACAAAAAACCAGAAAGAAAAGAAAAAAAGAAAAAGAAAAGAAAAGAAAAGAAGAGAAAAGCAACAACAACCATACATCCAAACACACAAGAGGAGACAGGAGGGCCAGCTGACCGCCCTGGAGGCTCCGCTCCCAGCTCACTCTGGAGGTTCATTTTACCTGTGCACACTTTCTTTCCCATGTGTGCCTAAGCTGATTTCCCATCACTGATACCCAAAATAAGCCCAATCGTGTTTAATATTGGTAAATGCCTGTACAACATTTAAAATAATCTTATAGCAATATAATAGAGGATCACACAGAATTCAGGTAAAGGATGTTACATGTGTGATACACAGTATTGTACTGTGGAGATGCACAGTCATGTGTGAAATAACTTTAGAGTTCTTTGCTGATGGTTCTCATTGTGATGAGAAAATGCATGCTATATTTTTTCTTCCCTTAAATGCAAACTGCAGGACCTAGACTAAATAATTTGACTCCCAAAGTGGAATGTATGGAGATGAAGTAAAAATAACCCTAAGTTTGCATTTTTAAATATCTAGTATGTTTCAGGTGCTGTGCTGAGTATTTTACATACTTTGCATCTACTTGCTGCATGAATCCTGTAAATGACCAAGGTTGCCAAAAACCTGTCTCTGTGCCTGTAGTTTTGCCTTTGTATCATTAACTATTTTTCTGGAAACTACCACAACTATTCATGTCAGAGACATGAGGGATTTTAAAAGTAATGAGCTAAAGTAATGAGCTCCATGATATTTACAAATTCTAAATGAATTTCAATTTAGTTCATGGTTCCTGGATAAGAGATGCTGTTTTATTCATATTTCTGATTATTTTTGTGACACACAACCCCAAAGTATGCTAACTCCAAGATTTCTCTTATTCCAACCTAGTTCTTAATCTTAATTTTAACAATCTGCTAAAGGCTGTAGAGAATTCAGCATACTAAAGACTTGAAAATGCTGACGTTTTCATACCTCTTGTTTAAATTTTTCTGTAGTGCTTGTTTGATAGACCAGAGTTTTGATTTTAAAGAAGCAACTATTTTAATCATCACTGTACTGGAGAGGCACATTCCATATGTCTCCAAGGGTATCTCCAGAGCTCTTTACAAAAGCACTCAAAAACTAAACTGCATATTTACCACCAGTTCACTTTAAGGTAGTAGGTGTGAGACTTTTAGTCAGAGCAAATCTAGCAGCAGCTTGGCGGGTATAACGGTGTGGGCAGATATAATGTAGAGATCTCGGGAAATATCATCTCATTTCCATCCAGCAGAAGCACTGAACATTATAACCTGGCAGTTCCCTATAAACCATCAACCCAATTATTCAGCCGCAGATCTGAATCCCTGCACTGTGGGCTCTGGCCAGGTGACCGCTTCCAGTTTCCACAGCTGTTCTGGTGCCATGAGTGGGCAGCTCAAAGGTTAGACAGTTCATTCTTCAACTTTCTTTTGTATCTCACATAAATCCTCAGAGTCATCCTTAATTAACTTTTTACTATAAAAGAGAATTAAATTAACTTCTACTTAAGCATTAATATTGGAGAAGCCTTTTACTTTAAAATCCCTCATGTCTCGGACATGAGGTAGATGTGGTAGTTTCCAGAAAAATTGTTAATAATACAATGGCAAAACTAAACAAAGAGACAGGTTTTTGGCAACCTTGGTCATTTATAGGATTCATGTAGCAAGTAGATGCAAAGTATGTAAAATACTCAGCACAGCACCTGAAACATACTAGATATTTAAAAATGCAAACTTAGGGTTATTTTTACTTCAAATTACTTAGTCCATGTCCTGCAGTTTGTATTTAAGGGAAGAAAAAATATAGCATGCATTTTCTCATCATGCTTGAGAGCTGTCAGTGAAGAACTCTCATCCTAACTGTCTTCAAGAGGGGAGAAATACAGTTTACCCCAATTCGTTTGCTATGCCTTGATGGGAACTTGGGTCTTCTTTGGAGGGGGGAAAGCGGGGGGATGGAGGAGTTCAACACATGTATTTAGCAAACAATCATACACACACAACACAAACATTGTCTTTAAGGATTTACTAACAAGCCTATAGAAGTTTTTTTCCTGCTTTTAAAAGGAAAACTATTTAAACTCTTCCCCAGAATGGTCTTTATTGGGGAAAATGTGTAGTACAAAGAGTGACAGTCTCACTTCTGCTCCAGAAGCTTCAACTAAAACTTTGAAAACAGAAACTCGATTTTGTGTCTTGTTTTTAACTTAGTATTTGCCATCTAGATGCATCCCTCTTTTAATGAAATAAAAACTTCTAGGGCTAATATCATGGAAAGGATCACTATCACATAATTTTAGACCATGTTGGCCATATTTGGTAAATCATCAATATATGTGAAAGAACTCTGTTTTATTAGCTATTTAATATATTATCCAGAAGACAATAGAATAAGTCCGTGGGGTTAGGAGAAGGTTGAGGAAGGTAACAAATGTAGGTTGTTGCTCTGGAAGATCGAGGTGACATTTTTGGTAGATGAATGGTGCAGGTACAGATGCGTGTGCTTCTGTGAGTTAGGGCACATGTGCACATGCAGATGCTCTGAGTGTAGCACAGCATAAGTTGCTAGACAGGACATCTTTGTGTGGGATGTAGAGAGAGCTGAGAGTATTCATAAAGAGGGAGGCAACCCAAGCATTTTTGTGATGGCTTCCTTCAAACAGTGCTGCTGTGGTGGCCACCCGCCTCAGACCTTAATAATGACAATTGCTATCCTCCATTCCTTTATTCTTTGTACTGGCAAGCATTCTCCCTATGGAGAAAATGATACTCAACACCAACAACAATTAAAGGAGAAGCGATTTGATTTGGCTCATGGATTGGGAAAGATTTAGCCCATAATTGGCTAGCTCCAAAGGAGAAATATTATAGATCAAAGGCATGGTAGAGCTAAGATACTTAGTCCCTGGTGAGCAGGAAGCAGAAGAGGGAGCAGTGGCAAGAGAGAGGAGGGTCGGAACCGGATATTGACCGCAAGGCCACACACTTCCATGACCCGCCTCGATATACTCAAGAGCATCCATTTTCATAATCTGCTAAACTCTTCTTAATCCTAGCAAGTTTATGTATCATGATTAAAGGTCACAATCCACTCCTGTGCTATCAATTTAACACCCAAATGCATCTCTTTAAATCATAATCTCCAAATAAACATAATAACAAGTTAAGAATTCTTTTTGCCGTGATTCAACCATTTTACGTATAACCAAAAATGCAATAAATCAGTCCCCAAAGCCTCATCAGTTTTAGCATTTTTTTAAAAAGTT
Source organism: Hydrochoerus hydrochaeris (assembly GCA_004027455.1). Taxonomy (NCBI): domain Eukaryota; kingdom Metazoa; phylum Chordata; class Mammalia; order Rodentia; family Hydrochaeridae; genus Hydrochoerus; species Hydrochoerus hydrochaeris. The sequence continues at coordinate 75,726 of PVLA01009013.1, forward strand.
CAAGTCAAAGTCTATCTGAGTCTTAAAGGAAACTCTTAGGTATAAACCTTTGTAAAAATCAAAACCAAATTACAGAATCACAAGCTACAGTGCCACAGGGTAAACACTGACATGCCAAACGGAAAATAAGGAGAAGAAAAAAATAGACCAAAGCAAGATTGTAATTTATTAGGCAAACATTATATCCTACAAAGCCATTATTCAACGCTCAGGGCACATGACAGTGAAGTATCAGTTTCAAAAAGTTTAGGCAGTGCCTATGTTTCTTTCTTTCTTCTTTTTTTCTTTCTTTCTTGGACTTGAACTCAGGACCTTGCACTTGTCAGGCAGGTTTATGCCACTGAGCTATATCCCTGGCCCAGTCCCTCCCTATGGTTTTGCCAGTGGCAGCTCACAGAGCCTGTCTCTTGGGCTGGCTCTGCTCACTGCTTAGAGCTTCCTTTGTCAGATGTTCCACATTCCTGGCATCTCTGACTTCCTGGGATCATCACTGCTCCTTCAGCTTCATACCTACAAATGCTCTTATGGGAGCTTCTTGCTTGGCCTCCCAGATCTTTAAAATATGGGTGCAATTGGCCCTGACCCCATGACTCTTGTATTCTGCATGCTGGTAAAACAAGCATAATGTAGCTGACCCCAGGGAAGCAGTGACCAAGCTTTTGGACCATGGCTGCAGAGGACTCTGAGTGCCTGGATAACTGAGCATGGTGAGATGAATGCCAGGGAAGGAATTTCCTAGGAAGCCCTTCTTGAGCAGGGGCCTAGAGGCCCCCAGCTTTATATTTTTGCACCTTTGAGCCTGTGATGGATGCTGTCTCTCTTATCCTGAGATATCCTTAAGTATCTCTTCTCTTGTACCTGTACAAAGTACATGATTTCTCTATGCCACTGATCTCTTCAGTGATGACAATTATTTTGGCTCCAACATTACACATGGTTACTTCTGAACCAAAATTTAAGTTTTTCTAAGTTTTTTTTGTCACTGATCCTCACTATAAATTGGTCTAAGAAAACATGGCAAGCCATAGTATATCACAGCCTCAATATTGGACTGCTTTGAAATTTCCTCCATGAGATCAATTAGTTCACAGGTCTTACTCTGCCTCCCACAAAGTCTCAGAATAATTGGCAAAATGTGGACAAGTTTAACATCCAGAATATAACACACATGGCCTCAAGTCCAATTATCAACGAAGTCCTTATTCCCAACTGAAACCTCCTGAGACTGACCTCTGCTCTTCTGTGTTCTGGTCTTCGGAACTCTGAACAAAATCACTCATCAGGCTCTGTTTACAGCATTCTGAATTTTCTCCAGCCCACTTTTCCAAAGATATCTTACAAGCTGGTTAAAAAGCCTTCTAAATTACCTGATGCATTGTAGTCACGATTACGAGCTCACTGCTCTGGTACCAATTTTCCATATTAGTCGGCTTTCCCACTGCTGAAACACAGTGCACCTGGCAACCACAATTAAAGGAGAAGAGGTTTGATCTGGCTCAGGCTTTCACTGGGTGCAGTGAATTCATGGTCAGCTGGCTCTAAGGCAAAAACATTGTGGCAAAATGTCACAGTAGAGCAAAGATGCTTCTTCCGTTGTGGCCAGAAGCAGAACGGGGGACAGTGCCAGAGAGGAGGGAATCACAGACCAAGCATAGCACCCAAGGGTCAGGTCTCCAAAACAAGCCAGACCTATCCAAAAATGTGCTTCATTAATCTGTCAGGCATTTCTTAATCCAATCAATTTGACCATTAAATTTCATATTGAACAGTCTATATCTCTTCCTGTGATTGAAGAGGAAAAGAACAACTTAAAGGCCTGCACCTGTATTAATATATACCTTAAGAGGAATAGAGAGGGCCTTTCATGTAAAATGACTCCACAGTGGCACGATGAGTTACTGGAAAAGCTATCTCCGCTTTTTCTTTTGTTAATATATTGCCACTCAAACCATATACCTGTATTGTTTCTGTAGATTAGATCTTCCTAAAAGCCTAATTTGAAGACCTCAGAATATACCAATGCTCTCTGATGGCCTCAAGAGAGAAGTGTTTGATGGAAGAACATATAATTACAAGGGGAAAGTCAGGAAGATTTGATGTGGGTAGACTTTTGGGCCTTTAGAGAATTTTGTGGCTTTTCAGAGAATGGTTTGTAATTGAGATTTAGGTCACTATCCTTCTATTTGCTCACAGCTTGACAAAAGTAGCCAATGGGTCCCACCCAAAATAGAAAGATAAGTCTGGGATTTGCGGAGGTTACTGACTGGAAGGAAGGACTAGAAATACAGCGGGCTGTTGTTTCTGCTCTGCCTTCTGTTTGGGGGTCAGGATGAAGAGCCATGGTAGGCGGGATCTTCCAGGTAGAGATGGATAAACTGCTGTCTAGCCTTTAATACATTCTAGACAGATTGCCTGGATCCCACAACTGAGGAGCAGTGGTTAAATGCATATAATGTTTCTACTCAGACCTGCAAATCCATGGGAGTATGGTGATACGGGCTCAATCTCGGTGCCATAGATCTCTTGGAAAGATACCTTTGATAATGATCCTACCCAATCTATGACACAGATCAACGGTACTGTATTACATCAAAACTCTGGGGGTATCACAGAGATCATGAATTAGTGGAATTTCCAGTTACTAGAAATATTAAACCCCTGTAATCAAGACTTACCTTACCTGCAATTAAGATTCACATTTTTTTCTTAGGAAACAAAGTAAGATGCTTGTGGATTTTCCTACCTCTATACTCCATTATAATTTTTATAAATATGATATAAAGGACCTTGAGAAAATTTTATTCTCTCTTTGCAATTTTTTTTCTGTTTCAGAAATAATGAGGGATGATGCTGTACATGATTTCCAAGCTGCCATTCAACTTCCAACTTTTAGGATTCTGATATTCCTATATTTCCAAATAAGACCGGGGCTTTCTCTGAATCTCAATGCATGGCCTTATTTCCTCCTCTTGCTTCATAAATGCAAACAGCAGCTTACTAAATATAATCCCTCAAAAGTCCAAAAGCAATACTGCCACTTTGGAAGGATTTCCCCCCACCAGGAAACTCTTTAATTTGATGGTTATTATTTGTTTGTCAAGGCCCCACTGTTTATGCACATTAATTAAAAACAATTGCTCCAGTTGCTGAGTCGTAGAGCTGATTGCCATGAAAAAAACCTGCAGTCTCAAATTCATCAACCTACATCTGATCCCACTCAGAAGTCTTTAACCTTACTTCTGCAAGACAATATATTTCAACCAGCCTAAGACTTGCGTCAGTAGATGGGAAAATTGAACCCTTATACCTAGATCTTTTATTGTTGAGATCTCATAACATAAAGCTATTAGAGATGGCCTGCAATTTTGATATTTCCAAACTGGAGAACTTATATGAGACTTAAATTAGATAACAGGAAGTAAAGCTGAGCTGCTATCTCTCAAACTCATTTAAACATCATCTTCTTGCAAACGATACTTTTAAGTGTTTTGCTGTTTTGATTATCAAGAGTCCTTATGCGTTATAGATTAGCAGATGCTCTCGTTTCTCAATTAATAGTTAATAAGGAATAAATAGCTATTTGATGAAATAAACCTAATTTATTTTAGTTTGTGAAATTTGCTGAGTCCAAGTTCTGTTAGCTGCTGTCAGGTTTCCTTATCTAAAATAATCTCCATATGATGGAGAGAGCTGAACTGAATCGTATCTGACATATTAAACATTGGCCTTCAGCATACACAGACCTTCTCCAGCACAGGGTGAAGAAAGGGAGGTGGGTATTTTGCATCTCTATGTTAAACTGAGAATGCATCTTCCCATCTGTAAAGTGCTCCATTATTGCACAGAAGAACTAAAGAAAACTCCAAACAAAACTATTTGCCTCAGTACTTCTAGATTCTCACGAAATTTTGAATTCAAAACAAGGATAAAACGTTTTGCTAATTAAAAGAGAAATGATCTTAAACCTGCTCTGTTTTTACTACTGCTGACAGTGGTCCTGTCCTTGAACCTGCAGTGTTATTTGGAAGAAACTTATGCAAAACTTAGTATTCATTTTAAGGCTGGTTTACTTTCAATTTAATTAAATTTATTTTATTTAGGTCTTTTTTTCCAGTTTGTCTAACAAGTTATCTTAACTTGGTGTGTGTGTGTGCGCGCGCACGTGCGTGTGCGTGTTTTTCCACTGACTTGCTTTGCTCTCTAGAATAAACGTCCTGATGAGTCTTCTGCTCAAAAAGCCTCAGCGACTAACATCTAACCTTACGTCTAGGCCTAAATTCACTATCCAGGCAGAAATTTTTATAACGAGTCCCCTAAAAAGTTGCAGAGACTCTGGAAGAAATGTGCCCACATAGGCCACCCGGTTTTATTTTTATGTTTTTAATCCTGTCTCTTTCAGGTCTGATTTTCCTTCCAACGCCTCTTCTTTCACTGTTACGCCGTCCACTGTCTACTCTCCACTAGCCGCCTTTGCCCCTGGTTTGTTTGGTTGGGGTTTGCTGCCTTTCTGTTTACCGAACCCATTAGGAAGCAAATCAGCCAGGAAACGGTTGGACCTTGGTCAGAAACTGTAAGCAAACTGCAGAAGGAGGCCGGGCCGCTCTGATTATGCTCTCTCCTAGGGAACGCTCGGATACACCCTCTGGATCGCCGCACCGGTGCATGTACTCTGGGGCTTTCACCTCCTCAACCAGGGACCTTCAGGGCTGACTTTGCTGCTGGGGTCTCCCACACCTCTCAGTCGCAGGCCATAAACGATCAGCGCGGCATCCCTGCCCGGCTCACCTCCCTCCTCTTCCTACCTGGAGGCGCCCGGCCTGCGCCAAGAAGGGGCACTTGCAGATAGAAACAAAAAAGAGGCGTTTTCATTTTAAGAGGCTGCCTTTTAACGCAGGCTCCTATTTATCTGTCAGAGGTCACACACACACACACACACCCGCGCCTTGCACAGAGGGTGAGAACAGCAGCAAGTAGCTCCGGCCAGTGCCGCAGCTCAGGGTTTCACCGGGGGCCGCTGCTCCGGGAGATCAGGGTCCCCCAGCTGCGCCGCAGAAGCCCTGGCTCAGCGCGCCTGCCCAGGCCTGCGAGGCACCGGTTTAAAAGCGATGAACTGGAGTTTCAGATCATGATGAGGAAGGCGAGGAGGGGAGGCGAACAGCAACCTCAAACCTGGAG
>PVLA01009014.1:0-80960 GCA_004027455.1 Hydrochoerus hydrochaeris
CTCCTCCTCCTCCTCCTCCTCCTCCTCCTCCTCCTCCTCACTGCCCTCCTCTCCCACTGTCCCCATCTCCAGGGCCCTCCCTGAAGCTGCCCTTCTAAACCCTTACCTGGTCATGCTGGAAGTCCGGCTGCAGGGGGATCTTGTTCAGTGGTGGCTTTGGGACCAGGGCCTGGATCTGCAGGGTCCCCAGCAGGGCGAGGCCCAGGCACAGGAGACCCAGGGCCATGGCTCAGGACAGCTGCTGGGCTGGCAGGTGTTAAAGGGAGGAAGAAGAAGGCTGAGAAGCCCAACCTGGGGCACTATTTATGGTCCCTGCTGCCTCTCCCCTCCAGTAGGATGATCTATTCTTTGCTAAATCCAGGAAGAGTGAAGCAATAACCAGCAACTCATTCAGAAACAGTTGGCAATGTCTCAACCCCTTCTGCCTCCAGGTCAGGATTATGCAAGCACCAGAAGGGGCCATCTCAGAGCCCCACAGTTGGCAGGGACAAGGCTCCCACTACGTGCTCACTGTGTCTCTGTCCCTCATCTGATTGGCCCCTTCTGTGGTCAGCAGCTCAGGTCCGGGAAAGCTGCCATCCCTCACGCTGTGAGTCCGAAGCCGGGCAGCACAGTGAGGTCACTTCCCTGTACTTAAACAAAGCAAAAAATGTTCTGCACCTGCAGGTTGTGTGTGGCTTCCTGGTTCTGGCAAAGGTCAGGAAAGAGCAGAGTGGCTGACAGTGGATATTCTGGAAAATGAGGGACAAGGTGTCTGCTCTAAGCCTGCTGACCCCAGCCCCTGGCCCTCACAGGGTCACAGCCCAGGCCAGGCCCTGGAGCAGGCTGGGCTGCCGGGAGCCCTTCTCTTCCTTCATGACTGACCCCATCTGTAGAAGCAGACAGACCACCAGGGGACTCTCAGGTATGGGACCTCTCCCATGAGGCCAGGCAGAGACCTGGAGCCACATATCATGGGCCATAGATACAGCCATCTGGCAGAGGCAAGTGCTCAGGCTGCAGAGCCAGCTCCCTGCAGAGCCCCAGCAGGGGGACCACGGGGAGCAGGTACCTACCTGAGCAAGGTGGGCAGCACTCTGCTGTGTACACCAGTTGTTCGGTCACAGGGCACCAGGATTTACCCTCACCCTTCAGAGATAATTCAGACCAAGCCTCCGCCTCTGGCTACACCCTTGGGCCCTGGAGCCCAATGGTTCTAGCCTGGGGTCTCTGGACTGTTCCTGAGATTACCGACCCCAGACTTGTCCCTGACAGAGGCTGAGGTCCCCACTGAGGACATGGCCAGCTTCCTGAGGAGAGAGCAACAGACCCGAGGTCCTGTGCAGTGTCCCCCTGAACTGGCTCATCTGTGAGGGTAGTAACTATTCCAGATGCCTGACCTAAGGCTGGACTGAGGACTTGCTGACTTTATAGGGGACCAAAATGACCCCAATGGCTCTGCCTGTTGCTCAGGACCCAGGCTGGGCTCTGGGGTGGTGGACCCTAAGGGAAGAGGTGCTAGAGGTCTCCTAAGCTGGTGCAGCCTCAGCTCTGCCCCAACACAACAGCCCTCTATAGCACCCCAATACCTGGGCTGGATGATGAAAAGGCAGGAAGTGAAACTGAGCAAAGTTGTGGCCACCAGAGCCCTCCGCCCTCACAGTCCCCCTGTTGCCCACATCTCTCAGCCCTAGGGGCTCCACCTCCAATACTCTCCATGACCTTAAAAGGTATCCTCAGCCAGGCAGGGGAGTGTCATCCAGAATTCTGGAAGGCTGAGGTGGGAGGCTTACAAATTTGAACTTAACCTGGAAAACTTAGTGAGACCCTGTCTCAAAATCAAAAATTAAAAAAGATCGGAGAATGTAGCTCAGTGCAAAAGGCCTCAGTTGTATCTCCAGTTTGGAGTGAGAAGTGGGGGACAGGAAGGGAAGGAAGGGAAAAAGAGGGAGGGGAATAAGAGGAGGGAGAGAGAGGAGAAAGGAAAGGAAAAGAAACTCAAACGCCATCTGTGTGTGGCCTCCCCAGGCCAGCAGAGAAGCTCTCCTTGCAGAAGAGGGAGATGGGCGGAGGAGGTGTGGAGGTGGAAACCTGCACAGATTCCACTCCATCTGCACTGACCCAGGCCTGTCCCAGGCTCTGGCTTGAGAAAGGCGAGAAGTGCCTGACAGCCTTCCCCCACCCCAAACCCAGCAGGCTGGAGGCTGGGCGCTGTTGGGCCCCTCTCCCTGGCTCCCCTTTGCTCTCCCTCCAACTCATTGCCCAGCAGACCAGGACTCCTTGCTTCAGTGTCCTCCCAGCTGCCTAGCAGCCCCTCTCTGCTCCACTCTACTCCACCTGGGTGCAGCCAGACCATCAGCTAAACTTAGAAGATCCCCTAGTTTCAGTAAAGCACCCTCATTGGATCACGCCCATGATACCTGAGGCTCTCCTGGTGCCCTGCACCAATCACAGACTTCTATCAGAACCAATCACAGGCCTGCAGCTGCTTTATAAGCCGTGCCACTTCCCCTCTTAGTCTAAGAGCCCTCCCTCCAAGGATGGAGCACCCCCTCCTGCCTGGTGCTGTTTCACAGGCCCTGATCAAATAAACTCTGGCTCCAGTGGTCCTGGAAACCTGTCCATCATTTATTTCTTGGGCAGTGGTGCCCCAAATGTTTTGCAAATCTGCTCAGGATCCACACCCTCAGTATTATGCAGAGTGTTTGGTGCAAAGGAAAATTTGTGTTGAGGACCTTAAGAGACCAGGAAGACCAGCTGCATTCACGGGGCCCAAGGAAGGAACTCACAGTCCATGCTGCCCAGAACTTGGCACTTGGAACTGCACGCAGGTACCATGAAGGTACCATGCACATGTTGCTAGGCCAGTCGTTTGCCCTTCCCTCCCCCTACCAAGGTTTCCATGGTGACCCTGAACCTGCCCTGCAAGGCAAGGCCACCCCCATCCGCTCCCCAGCTGTGCAGACCCAGTAAGCCTTCAGCAAGTCACCCAGCAGCTTTGGGGCTGAGCGTCTCCTGGGAGAAGTCAGGGCTGGATGCACACCCCACCAGTCCTGCTGTGGATCTACTTAACAGCCACAGCTAGAACAGGTCTGCACCTAAGTTTCCCATGGCCGGAAGCCAGAACTCTGGCTGCTCTGTAGCCAGCCCACAGGAGACTCCCTAGAGGGAGACCAGGACGGCCTGACTTCCGAGGGACAGGCCTTGCCCAAGTCCAGTCTAATTCAGCCCTAATGGCAGGGACAGACTCCCTAGCATTCATTTCCTGCATCTCAGGAATTCTTTCTGATCTCTGGTCTGGTTTCCGGAAGCCCAGCATGGGATCAACATCCAGCCCCACCAAGAGTGACTGCCAAAGCAGCCTTCTCTCCTGTGTAGAGGGCAGCATGGCACTGACCAGGATTCCCAGAGCCAGAACCATGCCTGTCTCATAGTCTCTACCTGCATCACTGGGTGCCCCTCCTGTCCTGGGCCACCTTCTCCTTTCAGCACCTGCCCCCCTGCACCATGCTGCCTCCTCCATACTGCTGGGTTCCCTTGATTCAGGCCACTTCCTCCCCTCTCCCTGCAGCCCCATCTTAGGCCACTTCCTTCCTACACGCATAGGTCCCCTATAAGCCACATCCTTGGTCTCTTGAGGGCAGCTTTCTTCATAGAGCTTTTCCTCCTGTCAACATCCCCTGCAATCTGGATCACCTGAGAATGTCCCAAAACCATCAGATTACTAAAACCAATTGCCACACACTGGTCGGTCACCTTCCTAAGGTCAGAAGCCCAAAATCTGAAATTTAGTGGGTGCTGGAATCAAGGTGTGGGCCAGGGCTTGCTCTCCCCAGTTCCATGGGCTTGTGGCCCCATCCCTACGGTCTCTGCCTCTGACTTCACGTGGCTTACTCTTCTGTATTTAGTCTCGCTCCCCCTGCCTCACAGGACACTTGAGGTGACACTGAGGTCTCAGCTGGATAATCCAGAATAATCTCAACTCAAATTGTTCATTTATTTATAAAGTAGAATGATAAGAGTGAAAGAAGAAATTATACAGCGAAACAAAAAAAGAGACTGGTTTAGCATTTCTGTCTTCTGAAACAGTATGGTTGGGGCTGGGGATATAGCTCAGTAGCACAATGCCTGACAAGCACAAGGTCCTAAGTTCAATTCTCAGAATAAAAACTTAAAAATCTCAAATAGTATGATTGATGTGTACTATCCCAGCACTGGGGAAAGTGAGGCAGGAAGACTGTGAATCTGAGGCTAGCCTGGGCTATACAGTGAGATCTCACCTTTAAGAAAGCAAAACAACCTCTTTTTCTTTTTAAATTTTTACTTTATTTAGTACCTTTGCAGTACATGGTTACATTCATCATGGGGAATTGGTGTTGTAGTCAAGGGTTGCAGGGAGAACAATTACATACAGGACACAGAATTTATAATATTATTTTATGATGATCAACCAGAGTCAAATACAGGAAATCTATCCACAGCACTAAAGATCTAGAAAATCCAGCCGAGGGCCTAGATCCCACAGTAATGTCCTGCATGAGTCCAGCTGAAGACCTACAGCTCACAACAGTGCTTCCCATGAGTCCAGCTGGAGGCCTACAGCCCACAACATTGACTCATGCAAGACTGTTTCATGGATCCACACTAGGAAGGCCCCAAGGTCAGCGGTGGAAACTAGAAAGTCTGTGCCAGTAGGATGAAGGAGCTGTGCCAGCAGGTTGAGGGTTCTGCACTGGAGCCAAGAAGTGACACTGAAAATAAGGACAGAGTTCCCCTGAAAAATACCACAGTCATCCTCAGCGACAATGAGGTCCCAAGCTCCTCCGACAATGAGAACAGTCGAATACATGTCAGGAAGCCAGCACTGCAAGCTTCTCTTGGAGATTAAACAGCACACATCTTCCCCTCTGGAGCCAGGAAGCGATGCTCAGTGTAAGGAGCAGAGCCCCCCCCAAAGTGAACCGCAGCCACTCTCAGTGACAAAGTCCCGAGCTCCTCCAGTGAGAATCACTGAATCTGTATCAGGGAAGCCAGCATGACAAGCTCTTCCAGGAGAACCAACAGCTCAAAATAGCAACACTGAGGAGAATCCACATGGCCCCGCTCTTCCTTTCCACGTCTCCCCACACGCTGGCAGCTTTCCTCAGGTGGGCCGCCTGCACTGGGCACCATGCTGATTTAATTCAGCTGGTGATAAATTGCCCACCAGTTTTTAATCCATGACAGTTGATACACATACACTATACTTCCTAATCCTTTTTACATCCCCCTCCCCTATGTTCACCTTTTCTACTATTAAAATACAGTCCTTTCTCTGTTCCAAGGTCCTATCCAAGATACCACATCATGTGTAGTCATTGTGTTGGCCTGGGTTTTGTTCTGGTGACACAATACCCAAGGCAGGGTACTTTAAGAGGACAGTCAGTTTATAGGTCTGGAGGTACAAGGCTGAGGGGCTGCCCCTCGTGGTGATTTCCTTGCTGGCAATGCAACCATCCATGGCAAGAGAAAGGGGCACACATGTATGTTACATCTGTCTGGTCCCCTCTTCTTACAAACTCACCAGGCTTCAATTATGAGGGCTCCCCTAGATGAGCTTATTTAATCCTAAATCACCTCCCAAAAACCCCACCTGCAAACTTCAGCCAGATTGCTCCACCCTCTTAATATCTCACACTGGGGACCCAGTTTCCACACATGAACCTTGGGGTTCACTCATATCACACCCCTTCAGCCATGACAGCTTCCCAGGGTTCTCGAAGCTTTAATGACCTTGACCTAGGGCATTTATCTTGGCAATGCAGTGCTTTTTCATGAATAATTCCGGTTTTTATGGGGGAGAAATGCCATGTTTGCACATCAGGGATATGTGTCAGTATTGTAACTCATCACTTCGGGCCTCATCCTGGTCTCGATGCCCAAGGCGACAGTGTGGCTGTTAGGTTTTGCTAAAGCCACTTTCCCCACTTTCCTCTTGGCAGTGCCCACCTACAGGGTGTGGGCAGAGGATCTGCATGAATTACTTGGAATTCTTCTGCATGAGCGATCTGTGTCCTCCTCAATTTATTCATATGCTCAATCACTTATTTATACCTGTATGGAGCAGTGGATATTTATTTTTTAAACTTTGGGTTATAATCCATTACTATCTTATTTTCTAGCCTCGATTTCTTTTTCTTTTTTCTCAAAGTTTCCAACGTTAGCCATTGGGAACTCCGGAGTCCTTTCACTGTGGTTTGGGAGCAATTTATTATATTCTGATATAGGTTTTAAAAACACACCAGCAGATGAAAACAGCGAATGTATTCCTTGGGACCCTCCGCACTCCTTCCCTCCTGCTCTCCTGGCTCTGCCACCCTCGGGCAAACACAGACCTGCTCTCCATCATCACAGATCAGCCTGTATGGCCCACACGAACTAAACCATGACACAAATACCTTTAATACCGGAGATTGAACCCAGGGTGTTTGTACTAAACTACATCCTCAGTCCTTTTTGTTTTTAACCCTAAAACAGATTCTGACTTGGTTTGAATTTGCCATCTTCCTGCCTCAGTCTCCCAATATGTTGGGATTATAGGCATGTGACATGGAGCCCAGCACTGAGAAAACCATTCTTAAAAACCACTTGCAAGCCTTGAGTGGTGGTGCATACCTGTAATCCCAGCACTTGGGAGGCTGAGGCGGGAGGATCACTGTGACATCGAGGCCAACCTGGGCTACATAAGCAAGTTCAAGGCCACCCTGCACTGAACAATGAGGCCCTGTGTCAAAGAAAGAGAGAGAGAGAGAGAGAGAGAGAGAGAGAGAGAGAGAGAGAGAGAGAAGCAGTTGCAGAGAGGGAAAGGGCAAAGGTAACAGGACCTGTCCAGACTGACAAAAGAAAACTCAGAGTGGCGGTCACAGCACCATGGACTGTGTGCCCAACACTGGCCACTGGCTCAGACGCCAAGGGAGGTGGGTACAGATCTTCAGCCCAGACTGGTGTTCATGGGCTGGCACAATCTGGGCTTCTCATGGGTGAGAGTGTGGGGTCCTGGTTCCCTGTCCCCAGTGGTCCCCACAGCAACACAGCAGTCCTCAGCTATCTCAGTTTGTTTCTGCTGCTCTAACGAGGACATCACGGACTGATCCCTGTGTGAGTGACAGAGCTTTGCTTCTCACTGTGCTGGAGGCTGGGAAGTCCATGAGGCACCAGCAGGTCTGGTGGCCGGCCTGTTCCAGATGGAGGAGCTGCCAGGTGAATAAAAACCAGGATCCCAGGCATCAGCCTCGCGAGCCTCTCCCTGGCATTCTCTCCCTGGATTCTAAGCTGTGTCTAGGCAAGAGAAATGGATCATTATGACCCATCGGGATGGAAAAATTGAGGTCGGAGAAAGTGACAAGAGACGGGAGACAGTGACAGACCGAAGAGCGGACAAGGTTCCACAGCACAACAGCGCTGCTCTACACAGCTCACAGCAGCGAAGACAGACGGCTGGGGCGTGGGGACAAGGACCCGCAGTCCTGCTGAGCCAGGGCACGCGCCACTCCTCTGCTTGGTCCCTTTCAGGCACTTTTATCTCCTTATGGGCTGAAGGAAGTGGATGAAGCAAGTCCCAGTGAGTCCTTGAAACTACCTGTTTCCCCACCTGTAATCTGTCCTGGCTCCAATGCTGCGGCTTCCAGGGACCTGTTCCCCGGCTCTCGCCCTGCAGCTCCGAGACGGCTTAATTCGGGGCCCCTGCGGCGAGTTGAGGGAGTCACTTCAGCCCCTTCCACCCCACCCCCATACCTGCCCTGACTCCCCTTCCACGGAGGGATCCCTAGAAAAGCAATGGTCATGGTAGCAGCCCACTCAGGTCACTTATTTCCTCAAAGCCACAGTCCTCGTCTTCCATGCCCGCCTCCACCCGCGTGCCCAGGTCCCAAATGGGACTCAAGATTGCGTGACTGGGGCCACCGGAGCAGCACGCTGCGTCTAGAAACCCGAGCTTTTCCAGAAGCTGAGGTTGCACAGGGTCCGTGGGGGCGGGGCTTATGGCCACGCCCACGTCACGCCCGCTAGACCACCGGGTCTCCGCCCATTTCTTTAGTCCCGCCCCTTCCGGCCACCGGCGGGGCCTTCTCCGGGCTGCCCGCGGAGTTGCCTGGGCTGTCGAGGCTCGGGCACTCAGCTAGGGCCCGCGAGAGAGCCGCAGGGCGGGGCGCTCACTCTACCCTTTCTGTCCGTGAAGGCTCGAGGCCGGGTAGCTGGCCGTTCCGCGTGGCCTACATCTGAGACACCTGGTTTCCAAGGTCCCTGTTGGCTTTGGGAAAGTTCATGGTTCGGGTTACAGCAGGTGTCGCACAGCGGCTCGGGAGGATAGGAAGTCCGAGTTTCCTGCCACCTGCTCGCTGTGGGGGATGGGGGGTCGGAGCCTCTTCTTTGACCTCAGGCCAGGGCTTTTCCTAATATTGGACAGTCTTCCACTTCTTTCGAATGGATCCATGATGTAGAAGTGACTGAGCATGTAACACGCACTACCACCCTTGTCAGTCCAAGCTGGGACTAGCACGGAGCTCCTTGCACTCTGCCGATCACCGCCGAGACCTCTGCAGACACTCAGCAGCCGAGGCCATTGAGCCTCTTCCAGATGCCCCACACACACACCCAGTGTGTTTGTGAGGTTCAGACAGGCATGCACTGGACAGCTTTCTCCACTGGGCGTCACCGTCGCCCCTGGCAACGCGCCGGAAGCCGAAGACCGGTCCTTTAAGGGGCGCCGCTGCGTCTGCGTCTTGATTCGGCGTGGCCGCCCACGGCCCCGGTGGAGCGAACATGGCTGTGGCGGCGTGGGTGACGCGGGCGCTGTGGCCCGGCAGGTGTACGCTGGCCGACAGGCTGGGCAGTCGCCCCTGGCCACCGCTGCTCACGCCGAGCCGGGCCGGCTTCGCGGGGGCGACTGGCGACCGCCAGGGGCGCCCGCGGCTGCTGGGGACTGTGGCCCTGGCCCTGGGAGGCGCCCTGGGACTGTATCACACCGTGCGGTGGCACCTGCGCGCCCAGGACCTCCGTGCCGAGCTCCCCGCGGCGCAGGTAAGGCTGGGCCGGGACGGGCCGTATCGGGTCGGGTCGGGTCGAACACCAGGGATTCGCGCCGACCCCGGGACACCTCGGTCCCCGCGAGGTGAGGTGTCGCCTTCTCTGCCCGCTGATGACCTTGGGCGAGTGACTTAATCCTAAGTGTCGGAGCCTCACCTATTGAGTGGGGGCACCCCTGGCACCTGCTCCCTAGGACTGTAGCGCGTTCTTCTCGTGCAGTCGTCTTCCTGGCACGTCTTAAGGTTGTGGGCTGCATTAGTGGCCGTTTTTTGTTGTTTGGAGGAGTTGTTGTTTGGTTTTGGTTTTGGTTTTGGAGACAGGGTCTCACTGTGTAGTTCAGGCTGGACTCGATCTCACTATGTAGCCCAGGTTGGCCTCAAACTTACATCCTTCTGCCTCAGCCTCCCCAGTGCTGAGATTGCAGTTGTGCATCACACCTAGCCAGGCATAGTACTTTTGTGGAGCCAGTGAACTTCAGATGGAGAGGTGTGACAGGGGAGGTGTGGTCACCATAGTGGTGGTGGCCCAGCTGCCCTTGAGACACTTTATAGGATGCACTATCAAGCTCTTCTTTGTTCTCCTCACCCCCCCCCCACAAACCTTCTTTCTGGGACCCTAGAGAGCCCTGTGACTCCTTGCCTGAGTCTATGCCCGGCTTCAGTTTCCCACCTGAATAATGAGGAGGGAGATAGCAGACTACAGCTAGAGCCTCAACACCTGCTTTCACCGAGCTCACCTGAGGGCCCGGCCATGGCGGTACAGCCGCGGCTTGGGGAGTTGAGGTATACCCCACTGTGGCCAGAGCTGGCCTGGTCAGTAGTTGAGGGCTGACTCTGGGGGCCTGGACACTGAAGCTCAAGGACGCACCGTGGAACTATGTGTCCCCTGCCCTGGGGTGTGCTAGCTGGGGCTCACAATAGGACCGACCACTACTCAAACCCTGTACCCCAATCCTTCCCATGTTTGCAGGGTCTTTGCAAAAGATTCCCCAGAGAAGCATGTTTGGGTTCGGGGCCTGGACCTGGGGCTGCCAGGTTTCAGGAGTCCCCTGCTTCTCCTCCCCTAGCTCTCCCTGTCCAGCCACCTGCAGCTGACCCTGTACCAGTACAAGACATGCCCCTTCTGCAGCAAGGTCCGCGCCTTCCTCGATTTCCACGCCCTGCCCTACCAGGTGGTGGAGGTGAACCCCGTGCGCAGGGCCGAGATCAAGTTCTCCTCCTACAGGAAGGTGCCCATCCTGGTGGCCCAGGAAGGAGACAGCTCGGTAAGACTTGAGGATCCCTACCCTGTCCTAGACTACCCCGAATCTGGACTGTAGGGACAGCAGGTGTGAAGTGCCTGGAGCAGGGCTTAGCACCTCATGCGCAGCTTCTGGGGCCTTCAGAGCTGGGGGGGAGGGGGCGGTTGCAGATGCTGTGGCTTCCCCACAGCTGCCACCCTGTTAGCCATGCTCGGTCAGCGTGACTCAGGATGAGGGCCTAAGGGTAGAGACGCGGGGGCTCAGTAGGCTTTGGTTTAGGGTGAGCCCTAGAGATGGGTGCATCCTGCCCAGGCTCTGTGCAGCCAGGTAGCTGGAATTTAGGAGCCTGTGCCCATCCTGCTAGCCAGAGCCAGAACTTTGGATCCAAAGCCGGGCAGGGTGGTGCTCGCCTGTAATCCCAGCACTTGGAAGGCTGAGGCATGAGGATTATGAGTTGGAGGCCAGCCTAGGCTACACAGTGAGACCCTGTCTCAGTAAACTGAAACTGCCAAGTGGCCTTCTCTTCCAGCAACAGCTGAATGACTCCTCCGTCATCATCAGTGCCCTCAAGACCCATCTGGTATCTGGGTAAGGACCTCGGGTTCTTGTCCCTTCGCTCTCCAGCGACGCCTCCCTGAGCTGTTGCTGAGGTTTCCGGGTGGCGGGGCACCCTGGCCTGAGCCCTCCCTCTGTTGGGCTCAGTGTCTAACCCAAGAGGGCAGAGTCTTTGGGGCAGAGTCAGGTGGCCCTCGAGGCAGGAGGGCAGAGCAGGCGTGAGACCCTGGCTCTCTCCCAAAGGCAGCCCCTGGAAGAGATCATCACCTACTACCCACCCATGAAGGCCCTGAATGACCAGGGCAAGGAGGTGACCGAGTTCTGTAACAAATACTGGCTCATGCTGGACGAACAGGAGGCCCAGCGCATGTATGGCGGCAAGGAGGCCAGGACGTGAGTGGGGCTGGGGTGGCAGTGCTAGGGGCCCCCGAGGGGTGGGGCCACGCTCTGCTCCCGACACCTTCGGGCCCACCACGTCACCTCCCGCGCCCGCAGGGAGGAGATGAAGTGGCGGCAGTGGGCAGACGACTGGCTGGTGCACCTCATTTCACCCAACGTGTACCGCACACCAGGCGAGGCCCTGGCCTCTTTCGACTACATCGTCCGCGAGGGCAAGTTCGGGGCCGTGGAGGGCGCCATGGCCAAGTATGTGGGCGCAGCGGCCATGTACGTCATCAGCAAGCGCCTCAAGAGCAGGTGATGCACACATGCGTGGATCTGGGCCTGCTACCCCCAGGCCTGAGGTAGACAGGCCGGCAGCCAGGGCTCCATAGCCTCTCCCCCAACACCAGGCCTGGGGGTCTGAAGCCGCTCTGCTGTGCCTCGCTCTGCTGCTGTCTCCACACTGGGCCCTGCCCTCCTGAGCCACACCCATCCCCCCATCTGGCAGGCACTCTCTGGGGTCTCCCCAGGGCCACCCTGCACTCCAGCCTGATGGGGCTCCCCTCCCCCACCCAGGCACCACCTCCAGGACGATGTGCGTGAAGACCTCTACCAGGCCGCCAACAAGTGGGTGGCAGCCGTGGGCAAGGACCGGCCCTTCATGGGAGGCCAGAAGCCAAACCTCGCTGACCTGGTGGGTGCCGTGGCGGCATAGGGTGCCCAGGCAGAGGGGCCTGCCCTGGGGTGGGCACAGGGGAGGGTGCTGCTTTTGAGGTCCCCGTCCTGCCTTCCCCACCCCGATCCCGTGTCAGTAGAGACTCAGCTCAGAGTAGCTTAAAGCAACCAACCGCAAGGAGCTGTCCTGGTTCCCACTCCTGACAAGCTCAGAGAAGGGGTCGTCTTCAGGCCTCGCTGGATCCAGAGTGCCGAGTGGTGGCACCAGGGCCCAGCCATTGCCGTTCTGGGAATTGGCGTCAGCCTCAGGCAGGCCTGGTTCCCTCATTGGCCGGGCTTCTGTGCCCAGCCGAGGGACTGTCCTGCAGTCAGATGTCCTGGTTTAGGGTGGGATGCTGGGGTCTCTTCCTCAGGAAACTGAGAGACTAGCGGGGATCGATACCTGGAAGGGGCTGTGGGGTCCACTGCGCATGCCCTGTGCCAGCCCCATGCCAAAGCGGCCCCCAGCGGTCACGTGGCTCCCTCCGCAGGCGGTGTACGGTGTGCTGCGCGTTATGGAGGGGCTGGAGGCCTTCAACGACATGATGCAGCACACGCACATCCAGCCCTGGTACCTGCGGGTGGAGAAGGCCATTGCCGAGGCCCCCACAACACACTGAAGGTCCCTCCCTGATGGGGAGTAGGAAGCAGAAGACTGCGGGGACCAGGGCCCCGGGGCCAGTCCCAGCAACACTTACAGATGGGGGTTGCAGGGTCCTTCCACCTGCTGTCTGCTGCAGCCCCAGCTCCCCAGCTGCTGATGCTGACATTTGGGGGGCTCTGGGAGCTGGGGACATGGCTGGGGCTGTTTCTAAGCACAGGGGTGAGCTGTGCGAGGAGTGTGGCTGTCACCTCAGGGACTGTGCCCCATCCCGCCCTGAGGGCTGATCCCTGCCTGGGCCTCCCTGTTCGCCAGCCCCTGATGGATGGGGAGTGGGGTGGTGTTGGGAGAGCCCCCTCTTCTGGCCACCCCTGGGGCGCTGTCATGCTGCAATAAAGAGGAAGTTTGCTGCTGCCCTGGAGGGCTGTGTGTGGCTGTCACACCCAAGGGCAGGGGAAGGTGGCAGAAGCTGACAACACACATCCTCACCCGGAGGGCATGGCCTCAGGGCCAGGTCTGATTCTGCCTCAAGCTGAGAGAGGGCGGCAGTGCCAGATGCTGAGCCTCAGTTTCCTCGTTTGTGTGATGGACACAGTGATGGTCCCAGCTCCTGGGAAGTTGTGGGGTTTGGTGACCAGAGAGCCAAGTGCAAAGGAGGGGACAGTGTCGATGACACCTCTACTCTGCAGACAGGCCACGCTTCTGGGACGGGACCCTCCACCAGTGTCACCCCCAGACTGGAGCAGGTCTGCATCTAGAAGTAGCCTCAGTGTCTCCAGTGGGAGGGAACAGTAGGGGTGTCTCTTCCCCAGGTTCCACCTCAAGGCCAGGGCTAGGAGGGAGGCCGCTGAACAGAGGTGTGCACTGCGCCCCGCTAGGGGGTGCTAACGACCTTCTAGCATCTGGAAGCACGTTCCACCAGTCCTGCACTCCCTTAATCCCAGCAATCTGCAGCCCAGACAGATGGATCCCAGGTCAGAGCGCCGCCCCAATACAGCCTCAGAAGCAGAAGGGGAGAGCAGAGCTCTGGGCAGTGGTTTGATCCCCAGTACTTAAGTAATAACTCGCTGCCCTCAGGGTGTCCCCAAGCTGCCACCTTGTCCTGTTCCCACCCTGGGCCTCTGCCTCCAGCTAGCCTGACCTTTGCAGTGCACTGCTCCCTGGGGGGCCATGCCGACGCCCCCTCTGGAGCTCTGCACTGCTGGAGGAAGGGAGCTGGGCAGGCCGGAAGCCGCCCCAGTTACCAGCCCCACCTGAGGGGTTCAGGCCCAGGGGCCTCAGCTCCAGGCCCAGCATGGCCCGTGGGCCCCAGGGCACCCTTGCAGAGCAGGAACAAGGCCAAGGAGACTGCGATGAGGGAGCACCCCATCACTCCCCCGCCTCCCTCCAGGCCTGCAGCCCTACAGCACTCCCCGCCGGCTTCCCCGTCCCTGCCCGCTTCCCCTCTTCGCTGGCTTTTCACCCTGCCCTTCTCCAGCACAAGAGTCCCACTCGCCTGTCTGAGCCTGGGGACTGGGCCGCGGCACCCCGCTCTGGCTGCTCCCGACCCCGGCTTCCCCTGAGCCCCACGTGCAGACCCAGCCACCACCACGCCGTCCCCTCCCCGGGGTCATCAAGGCGGTGGGTATTTCCTCCCTGCCCCGGTTTGGCAGAGGCTCGGGTTGGTGGTGGAGTCCTGCTGGGAATGGGGACTTTTCAGGGCCGCTTCCCTGGGGCTCTGCAGGGAGGGAAAAGCCTGCAAGGCCTCCGTGGTCACCTGGATGAAGAGGCACGGACCGCATCGTGTGAGTGCGGCTGGAGAAGGCGGGGGGCAGCCCCAGGGTGCCCAGGGGCGCCACCCTGCCCAAGGAGGCCACCTTTTCTCTGCGTGCTTCCCCAACCACCGCCAGAGGGTGCGAGATGTCTGCAGAGCCTGAAAGAACTGGGACACAGACCTGGTGCTGTCCCCTGGCGGCCAATCTCAGAAGCGACTTGACTGCCCTCATTGTCCAGGGGACTCAACTATAAAATGGGTTTAGTGTGTCGGGGTCTGAAGATAAGCAAGTGGAGAAAACCTTATCTCTCAAGAGGCACCAAAGCAGGAGCTCTTTCCCGGTTTGCCACGATCTACTTGTGACACATTCCCTGTGGTCCTGGCGGCAGCAGGGTCCTGAGTCCATCGCCTTGGGAGGGCCCTGTCCTCTAGAATGGCACCCGCCAGCCCATGGGTGCAGGGAAGGCGAGGCCCAGGGCTGATGTTTGGCGGGGGGTTAATGCAGCTGGCTGGGGCCGCTGCTGCCTGGGCTCTGACCTGTGGCTTCCAGGGGTCAGGGTCAGGTCAAGAGCCCAGGGAAGGAAGAACAAAAACAATCGTGGGAACAGCAAGACCCGCCCTCCTGGGAGCAGGGAGTCCTGGGAGGGCAGCTGCGGGGAGGGGGAGGGTTCGCTTGTTTATGTCAAATGTTAAATTTTTGCCGGGGATGGTAGCGAGTGCACGTAGTGACGCCAGCACTCTGGAAGCTGACACAGGAGGGTCCCATGTCCACGACCCTGGAGACCCCGTCTCAGACATCCAAAGTGCTGGGAATGCAGCGCTGGCCTGGGTTCGATTCCTGGCAGGGACTCCTCGTTCAGCCCCTGCACATCAGGTGCAATGTGCGTCCGCACTCCTCCCCCCCCCCCCGCCACTCTCTCTTCTTGCGCCCCTGTCTTCCCTCGAAGGCCTTTCCCATCTGGTCCCCTGCTGTCCTCCAGCACGAGAGGCCGACTCACCTTTGTCACTGACGCAGCGCCCCTAAAGGCAACATCTAAAGTGTCCAGCTGCGATGAGCGTCACCCTGGTCACCTTGATGATAGGCCAAGGACCTGATCCCTGGGACTGGGGCTGGAGAACGGCAGGGCAGCTGAGGATGCCCCCAGCCAATTCCCCCAGTACCTCCCACCCCAACCCCGAATGTGCTGGGTCCCTGTTGTTTCATTGTCACCGCCAGAAGGCGCTAAAGCCTGAGAAATGCAACAAGAGATGGAAACAGGACTGGTACTGCCTCCTTGTGGCCATTTGTAGAGTCGACTCATGGCAGAATCCCTCCCCTGAGCCAGATTCCTGGGTAGAGGCCCCTAAGAGGAGGATTCTACCTCGCTGGCCTCTGTTAGTTTCACCCGGCGTGGTAGTGAATATATCTGTAACCCAAGCCCTTGGGAAGCTGAGGCAGGAGGATCCCAATATCAAGGTCAGACAGGGTGACAGTGACTTCAAGGCTGGCCTGGATTACGTAGTGAGACCTTGTCTCAAAAATAAATAAATAACTGGGATGGTCTCATCCTGACAGTGCACATCATGAGTTTATTGCACTTAAAGACTGCAGTTAAGTAATAAGATTATCCAAGTATTTCAGGGTCCCATTGTAACATTTTGGACACACAGCCTTCTAGGTTTTTCGCGTGGCCCACATAAGGTACACGTACAAAGTTACACGCATTTACATCTAATAAGTGTGCACACTTTTTAGTTAAATGGGGCCCGCTCTGCGGCGGTCACCGCACAGGACACTTGACCAAAATGACCACATTCATCCCCACCACATTCCTATAAGGTCAGCAGCGACTTTCCCATTTAGGAAACAGAGGCATCGGGAAGCTTAGTGACTCACCCCGTGACAGGCGCAGAACTTGAATCCAGAGCTCCAGTGTGTTTCCCTGGAGCTGCGCCCACCCTGGCCAGGGGTCTCTCGCCCTCCCCAGTTCTAACGACCCTCATTTTCCTCCGGCTGCACCCACCCCATAACGTGACCGTTGCCTTCCGTATTTAACAGTGTCCTGAGCCAAGCAGGGTGACCCCTGCCTGTAAACCCAGCACTCAGGAGGCTCAGGCAGGAGGATCACCAACCTGAGCTACATAGCAAGACCCTGTCTCAAAAAAAAAAAAAAAAAGGACAGGAAGGATTTTGATCTGCGAGTGTGTTTGACAGGATCAGTGCTGGGAGGTGGGGAACAGGCTAAGTAGTGGCCCCGATATCCAGGTCCTGATCCCTGTCACCTCTGAGCGCTACGGCTCCCGTGGTGCAGGAAAGTCGGGTGTGAGGCGGGAGATTCCGGTGACCCCAGCCTGTCCTGAGTCCCTAGAGAGGCTGAGCCAACGCGGCTCGTGAGCCGGCAGGGTGGCACTGCGCCTGCGCAGCAGCTGGCGCGCAGGAAGCAGAGCCTCCTGACGCTGCGGGGAGGCCAAGCGCGTTCTCGCAGGGGCTCCCAAGGGCTCCCTGGCGCTGCACCTGCTGCCCGGCGGGGAACCGGTGTTGGCCTCCTGGCTCCTTCCAGCACCGGAGGCTTAGCGGAGTTTGTGGACACGCGTCACACACAAACCCAAGTGCGGTCAGTCCGGGTCATCAGAGGCTCAGTGACCAGGGCGACCAAGACTCCAGACCACGAGATGAGGGCTGGGGGCTGGGACCCGGGGACCTGGGGCAGGCCTGGGCCTCTCTGTCTCAGTTTACCCCCGTGGACGCCCTCCCCTCCTTACTTCTGCACCATCCCCACCTTCCACTCTGGCTGCGCCTTGGCCTTGGGCAGCAGAGCCAAGGTCCACCTGGAGGCAGGGTCCAACCCAGGCTGCCTCCCGTCCTCACCTCTCTCCTACTTCCCATCCACCCAGACCAGTGAGAACCAGATGGTGGCAGCAGCGGCCAGGAGGGGACAGGGCGGGGACTGCCCTGTGCTGGTTACATCTGTACACACTGGACACAGATCTCTGCCCTCAGGGCCATAGGCAAGGTCCTGTGTCCATACCCATTTCATTGAGATAAAGTCTCTATGTAGTCCAGGCCAGTCTCAAACTCACGGTGACCCTCCTGCCTCAGCCTCCCTGGTGCTGGGGTTTACAGGTGTGCACCACCAAGCCTGCTATCTGTGCTTGTCTTTAGGGACAAAACAGAGACTCAGCAACACAGAAACCTGGCCCAGAGGAGGCCAAGTTGTCCCTTTGCCTGTAAGCTAATTCTCAGGGTCCGAGAGGGGTGGAGTGCAACACCAGGTGACCAGAGAAACACAGTGTGGTGATAACTCTACTGGTGCTGTAACAGAACAAAAACAGAGCCCCATCCTCAGCGGGGAGGAGCAGCTGAACCAAGAAGTGACAACAAAAAGTCCCTCGGAGGAGGACAAACTGGAAAAGAGGTGGGGCCGGTAAGACAGGTGAGATTCCCAGAGGTGACACAAAAGTAACAGTGCACAGAGCCAGGCATGATGGTACAGGCCAGTAAGCCCAGCACGCTAGGAGGCTGAGGCAGGAGGGTCATAAGTTCCAACACAACCTGGGCAATTTAGCAAGACTTAGCAAGACTGTGTCTCAAATTCAAAATAAAGAAGCGATGGGGACGTAGCTGGGTGGGAAGGCTCGGGCTCCATTCTCAGTACGAGGAAGGAAAAGAAAGTCGGGGGAGGGAAGGAAGAGACAGGACAGAGGGCCAGAGGAACTGAGGTGTTCATGCAGAGGCAGCCCGGTGAGGGTCTGCACCCCCAGTGTCCCGAGTCAGATGCAGCTTTAGCACCAGAGGCCCTGGTGGCATTAAACTGAGGCCGAGGCTGGGTGGACCAAGTGGGGGCCAGTGACCACCCTGCTGCGGGTGGGGACCCCGGTGCCCAGGGCCAGAACGCTGAGGTGTGGACACTTTATTTAAGGGACGTTGTGTTGGGATGCTGTCCAGCAGACCCGGGAGATAAGTGCAAGTATTTCCTGCCTGCATCAGTGCTTCACCCTCTCCTGCAGTCAGGGGCAGAAAGCAAATAATGTCAAGAGTCAGAGAAAGCCTGGTGTTTGTGGTCCCGGTGCTTGGAAGGCTGAGGCGGGAGGATCACTGGAGGCCCAGAGTTCAAGGCCAAGCTGGGTAACAGCTATGCCCTGTGTCAAAAATGCCAAAAAGCCAGGCATGGTGGTACATGCCTGTAACTCCAGCACTTGGGAGGCTGAGGCAGGAGGATTGTTGTAAGTTCAAGACCAGCCTGGGCTACAAAGTAAGCTCCTGAACTGCACAGGGAGACCCTGTCTCAAAAAGACAAAAAAAAAAAAAAAAAGGTGGAGTGATGCACTTGACAGCTATACCCGGGAGAGGAGAGTTAGGGCCGGAGACAGTCCACCAGGGAGCAGGAGGCAAAGGCCTGGCAGCTTGGGGCCCCAGAGGCCAGAGCCAGGTTTCACGGGGACCCAAGCCTGTAGTTTGGAGGCTTTATGAAAAAGCCAGGTGTGGTGGCGCCTGCGGCCAGGAGCCAGGCCCTGTCCCGATCAGGGGGAGGGAGGGAGGAGAGGTGAACAGCTGAATGCTGGCTACTGAGGAAAGCAAACCCCTGGCACCAAGTGTGGAACCTTGGGGACCCCTCAGGATGTGCAGCCCCCACTCCCCTCACAGCAAGGCCCAGCCCGGGCAGGCCGGGTACAACGCTGAAGACAAGCCCCACCACTTGCTGTGAATGCACCTCTGGTCGGGGGCAGGGGTCTCACAGGCTCCCTGTGAGCCACGAGGGGGACTCCTGTCTCCAAGTGAGGAGGAGACATGGAAGGGTTGTCCCACACCCCCACCAGCTGCCTGGGCACTGAGCTACACTCCTTGGCCTTTTCTTTTCTTTAGTGATATGTTGACCAAGTTGCCCAGGCTGGGCTCAAACTGGTGACCCTCCTGCCTCAGCCTCCACCCTGTGAGTGTCCATTCCTAACCGGACTGTTGTCTTGAGTGCTAAGTCATGGTGCCTGGAGTGTTGGCCGGCTCTTAGCTGCTGCGGGCTGAGGAAATCAGCTTGGAGGAGGAGAGGTGTTTGGGTCTGGGTGTCAGCTGTGGCTGGTGGGTTCCACTGCTATGGTCCTGAGGTAGAACACAGCGGTTCAAAGCTGCTCAGCACGCAGCCTCTCAGTGGCCTGCTCCAGCCAGTTAAACTAGGCCTCTGCCTTGCTCATTAGGCTAACGAACTCATCAGTGGGTTAGTCTACTTGATGAGGTTAGAGCTCTTGGGATCCAATCACCTAAGAGCCCAAATCAGCTCTCTGGGCTTGGTAGTACACACCTGTAATCCCAGCACTTGTATGCTGAGGCAGGAGGGTCTTTAAGTTTGAAGCTAGCCCGGGCTGCATAGTGAGTTCAAGGCCAGCCAAAACTACTACATAGTCTGAGGGCCCCATCTCAAAACACCAAAAAGAGAAAGGGATCTTCTGGAGGCCATGTGAAGATGGCTTCAGGCAAGAACAAACCAGGACTGAAGGACTCAACACTGGAGACCTCACCAGAGCACCCCAAATCTAATCCCCCTGTTCAAAAGGGAGCACTTTCCCTGAGCCGAGGCAGTGGCTGGCCAGATGTGATAAAAATGGGTTCATTTCCCAACGTGCTCCAGCAGTTAGAGTGGGGTACAACTTAACTGGCTTTGGGACCCACTCCAGGGGTCAGTGGGGCATGGTCTTGGGGTCTGTGTCTGGTCCCTGGCCCCCTCCTTCCAGGTGCTATCCTGCTCTGCTTTCTGGCTGCCATGAACTGAGCAGCTCAGCTTGGTTCCACCATGCTGCCCCTGCCTTACAGCCAACCATGGACTGAAGCCCTCAGAATCGTGAGCCAAACAATCCCTCTCCCACTTTGGGTGGTGGCTATCAGGTATTGCATCTCAGCAAAAGGAAAGCTAACAAACACTCACACAGAAGTCCCCAACCCCCCAACCCCAAAGGAGAAAATAGCCTAGTTTCACAAATATCAGCTCTGAAACAACTTTATTAGAAGGCTGTTTGAAATGACAACTTCCAACCAAGTCTTTAACTTGCTTGTTGACAAATTCCAGTTATAACTCTATACTTCTATATAATGATTTTTGCATTGATCTTTGCATCCTATCAAGTTTTCTGGTCAGCTCATGGAGGTGCCGTCAAGTGGCCAGGTGACCAGCATTATGGAGCACGGGCAGCTGCGGGCCAGGAGGGAGGGGGGTCTACTTCACAGACAGGAGGAGGGGACCCGCTGCCCAGTCCACCAGCCCCCGCCCTCTCCCCAAATTCACAGTGAGGCACCTCGCCGCCTTGTCATTCAAAAGAGATGACACAAAGAAACCCCCCCATCCAGAGCTCAGTCTGCCCATCAAACCCTGAGATCCCAGCTTCCTGGGGACGAGCCACAGCCCGGGACTTGTTCTCCACCATCAAGCCCCCCTTCTTCTTCGCATCTCCAGTCCCCAGAGGAATTTCTTCAGACAGACACAGACCTGACATCAGCGTGGGCAGGGAGGGAGGGGAGGGGTTGCTCCAGTGTCACCCTCTTCCTCTCCTCCCCACCCCCACAGGCGGCGATGGCAAGGTACAATCAACCATGAACATAAATAGGAATAAAAAAGGAACTTGAAAGTGACAGGCTATTAATTAAACAAATCTATAAAAATAGTTAGAACATAACTGTTCCAATAAATACCAAATAAATAGGCTCCAAGCAGTGTGATATGCCACATCAGTGGAATGTGAGGCTGGTCCCACTTGGCCCATGGGATTGGACCCAACCCCGGGCGACAGACACAGACGGTCACACCGCCAGCCAGCCAGCCTTCCCACGCCTCCCTTCCGGAAGCACAGGGCAGGCACAATTGTCCAGCTCAGCCTGGGACAAAACCTTTTTCTGAGTAACACATGATTAAGGCCTTCGACACCCTCCCCTCCCTCACCAGGGCACACAGCTGGTGGCACCAACTCTGCCCCGGTGCTGCCCTCACGCCAAGCAGCAGGGACGATGCGTTTGGTTCCACACTGATGCCAGTCCTGGCAGAGTCTGGGACCAGGCAGGCAGCAGAGGTCCTCTGGGCTCCAGGCCCAGCACTGGCCTCCCCCAAAGCCATGCACCGCAATGCCAGGCAGCCAGCGCCGAGGGCATAAGTGCTTCTGGTGCCCTGCCAATGGGCTCGTCACGAGGCAGGAGCATGAGTGAGACCCCTGCCTTCCCACACCTGCTCGGCACCCACAGCAGCGGGAAGTGGCATCGCCTGGCACCATGCACCGAGGGTGGGGGCACAATGAGGGGTGTGAGCAGCCAGCACCCGCCTCCTGCTACAGCAAATCAAGAGGCAGGGTGAGCAGTGGGCCTGGGGTGGCCCGGCCAGCTGGAGGTGGACGAGATGGAAGAACTAAGCCGGCCTCCAAGCTAGCTATTTGGCAGGCACTGCAGGGAACGTCCTGTCCCTAGGCCTGAGTGCCTGGGCTCCTGCTGACCCTGGACCCTGAGCAATGCCCATGGGTCTTCCCTGGAAAGGGCACAGGGTCTACCGGGTCAGCAGGAAAAGCCCCAGGGCCCACCAGATGTCTCCACCCTTCCCCATGGTGCGTCCAGAGTTCCATAGCTTGGCTTCGGTCATCTTAGTGTTGGCACATTCACAGAATGAGATGGCTCCACACCCCGGCCCGGCCGGGATCTCGAGTCCGCCGCCTGCCCCACCCCGTCACCGAGACTGCACACCCAGGGTGATCTTCAGGTTCTCGTACACCACGTAGCTGATGCTCACGGCCGGGATCACCTTCATGAAGTTGGGGGCCAGCCCCCGGTACAGCCCGAAGGCGCCTTCTGTCCGCAGAATGTGCTTGAAGAGGCTGCTCATGGTCACCTCGGGGGCACCCTCGATAGAGGCTGTAGCCGGAAGGGAACTGGTCAGATCAGACGTCTCTGCCACACCTCCACCCCAGCTGCCCAGGTGACAGGGAATGACCCGGGACTCGCCTCACCTTGTGCCTGCATCCGAGTCCTGACCAGGGCCAGCGGGTAGCTGGCCAGCTGGCCACAGGTGCTGGAGATGGTGCCACAGGCCAGGAGCACAAACACACCAGGGTCGGCGCTGTTTACCGCGTAGCGCTGCAGCCAGGTGTTCTTGAGCGTCTGGGGGAGAGGGTGGAGGGTGAGCCCTGGATGCAGCATGGTCATTGACTCCACACCTGAGGCATTTTCCTGTGCCCCCTCCCTTCACCACCCCACAAGCGTGAATCTGGGCCGTCAGGGGCAGGGAGTGACAAGAAGCCCGTGTATAAACAGACAAGTGCAGTTTCCTGTCCCATCCATTCCTGGTGGCCCAGGGGGCAGGAAGATAAGGGCTACCGAGGGACTGGGGTGAGGAAGCAAAGGCTCAATCTCCCCTGCTTGCTGCCGGGACCTCACCTCATAGACGGCCAGGTCGATGCCGGCATAAGGGATGATCCCCAGCATGTTGGGAACATAGCCTTTGTAGAAGGCGGCCACCCCTTCCCTGGCCAGGATCCTGCGAGCGCAGTCCAGCATGCCCGAGTATTGGCCTGTCTTCCGCAGGGCCATTCGCGTCTTCAGAACCTGCAGTGGGTGGCAGGAGCCGTAAGCACGGCCCGCCCTCCTGGCGCCCTACTTGTGCTGTCCCCCACACCCCAGTCCGGGTCAACCCCTCACCTCCATAGGGTAGATGCTGCTCTGGGCAATGGCCCCAGCCAGGGAGCCTGCCACAAGTCTCTCGTGGATCCTCAGCGTCTCCTGGTCACTACCAACCAGGCGCTTGATCTAAAAAGGGACAGACGACCAAGCCATTAACCCAGAGACCATGGCGCCCGTCCATCTTCGCCAGTCCCCGAGGGGCCCAGAGGTGCTGTCTGAGACCTGGCCACCCCGGTCCATTTTATGCTGCAGCAGCAAAGCTGGGCCAAGCTCAGGTCCCCCACCCTGCTGGTCCCTTGGGCAGAGTGACTGGCTCCGGCTTTGGGGACCTCCATCCAGGGGAAGCTTTTTGACTTCTGGAAACCAGGGAGGGCCTCACCTGCTCGTATGCCATGAATTTGATGGCCGACTCTGGGGCGATCTTAAGGACGTTGATGCCATTGCCCCGCCACAGGGACCTGGCTCCTCCCTCTCGGATCATCTGGGTGAATCCGCCCACAATGCACATGTTGTTGCTGCGGGAGGCGTGGACCTGAGGAGGGGGGACACTCAGTCAGTGGAACCTAGCAGGACCCTCGGCCACCAGGAGAACCAAGCAAGGCTGATTCCCTTTAGCTTCAACTAGATTTAACTGCACCCCACTGCACGTCAACAGTGCACTACATGCACCCCCAAGCTTTAAAAAAAAATAAAATAAAATGCTATAGTGGGGAAGGCCTGGAATCCCAGTACTCTGGGAGGCTGAGTCAGGCTGCGAAAACTGGCAAGAACCTGTCCCAAAATAAAAATAAAAGGCACTGGGGAAGTGGCTCGATGCAAAAACCCTGAGTTTAATTCCCCAAGACTGCAAAAAACAAAAAGCTGAAAATCACGAAATGTTCAAACATATAAAATAGAATTAACCACCAAGTCGATCAAGTCCTTTATGTTCAGGCCTTGGAAGGTGGGGTGGTGTCCTCAAGGTCAAAGAATTGGGAGAGCAAAGGATATTTCTTTTTCTTTCTTCCTTCTCTGTCTGTGTCTCTGTCTGTGTCTCTGTCTCTCTCTGTCTCTGTCTCTCTCTCTCTAGGTTTTTTTGGGAGAGGGTCTCACTATGCAGCCCAGACTAGCCTCAAACTTTCTATCTTCCTGCCTCAGCCTCCTGAGTGCTAGAATTACAGACATGCACCATAATCCCGGTTTGGATGACCTCTTTTCTGAGCAGGCACAAAAAGTGCCAGCTAGGGAGAAAATGGTGAAGGGTCACTGTTTGGATAGATATCAAGTCCAACAGAGCAGAGCGTCCTCAGGCGGGTCATTTCATAATCCGAGCCCTGACATCAGACGGGCTTTTATCACTGTCCTTTGGACATGGCGCTAGGGCCTGGGAGGGCCGAGGGGTGCCACTTCCCATGGCATCTCATCAGGTGAGGCTCTGTCCCTGCTGCTGTGCTGCAGGAACCAGCACCTGCCACACTCCCAGGAGTCCCTGGCCTAACTGTGCACATTCAGCCACTGTAAAGTGATGCCTGGCTTAAGAACCTCAGCTAAAATTAGACTGGCCGTGTGCAAAAGGTCAGCGAGGCCTGGATCTGCTGTGCCCTGATCAGGCAGTGACTCCAATTCATGGGTTAGGGAAGCGGGGCCAAAGCAGCCTGCAGCCAAGGGAGGGGAAGGCGGCCCAGGCCACCTGCTGCTCACCTGCATGAGCACCTTGAGCCTGTCCAGAGGGGCTGTGCAGGTCCTGGACACGGCCCCCGCCCCACCTCCTGCCACGAGATGTCGCCACCACATGCCCGTCTGCCTCTCTTCCACGGTGAACTCATCGGGGACTGTCAGGTTCTCACCCACATCAAAGATCTATGATAAAGAGCAGCGGAGACGTCACAGGCCTGACTTAGGCCACTTGGTGCTGAGCCAGTGACAGATGTCACCTTCCACCCTCGCTTGGAGTGGGCATGCAACAGACGCTGGATAGGAACTGCTTGGAGAGGCCCAGGCAGAGACCAGGGGGAGCACAGTACGAGGGACAGGCCACAGGGCACAGGCCACTCAAAACCGGCTTCCAAGGTAGGTCAGCAAGGGCCACCCAGCTGGCCAGGCTGACAGGATCGAGCCCAGGGTAAAAGCCCTCTGAAACCCAATGTGTAACCAGACCACACTGGCAGAACGTTATGCAAGGCCTAGGCACACAGGAGGGGCACCTGTGGCTGCCCTCCCTCTGGGCGGCATCCAGCCAGTTCCAGCTAGTGCTGCCCTGACCCGGGCTGTGGACCAGAGACTCAGGTCCAGCTGCTCTAAACCCGGGAGCTGACGGGCACTGCCGGCCCAGGGGGGTGACTCAGCCGGAGGTGGAGGGGACACAGCGAGTACCAAGGGGTCTTGGGCCAGGAGGTCATGTATGAAACTACACTGACCGAAAAATGGGGAGCCTGCATTTTTGCGGTTATTTGGAGATAGGGATCCTGGTACACAGTTCAGGCTTGCCTTGAACACACTATGTAGCCCAGGCTGGCCTCAAACTTACAGAAATCCTCCTGCCTCAGCCTCCTGAGTGCTGGGATTACAGGCATGCGCCACCATACCCAGCTACTATATTTTTCATAGGGAGAAATGACATCAAAAACAGGCAAATGTGGGGACATCTAGTAGGACACACATCCATGTGTGTCCTCTGTAGCATCATTTCTTGCCCTGCCCCTGGGGGAAGGATCACAGGTTTGGGGAGTCAGATGCATAATGGGAAGGGATGTTTAGCACACCTAGGAGGCATAGGCGCTCCTGGCAAAGGGACCCCGTGCCCGGGGTGTAGTCAGGCTGCTTGGGTTGGCCGGTGTGCGGGAACCTGGTTGTGCTGGGCTGGCAGAGGGCCAGGGCCGCCGCAGTGGGTGCGGGGCAGAAGGCACCCTTACCGTGGAATGCTTCCAGTACAGGATGATCTCGGGGATGTTCTCCACGGGGTGCAGGAGGTGGTAGTCCCGCCACTCGTTCCAGTCAATGGTCATCGTACCGTTCTTATCCATGCTGCAAGAGAGGGGCTCGGTCAGCCGTGGGTGACGGCACCCCAGCTGCATGGCTTCTCCCTGAGTGAGCCGGGGACAGGAGGCCTGGCCCCA
Source organism: Hydrochoerus hydrochaeris (assembly GCA_004027455.1). Classification (NCBI taxonomy): domain Eukaryota; kingdom Metazoa; phylum Chordata; class Mammalia; order Rodentia; family Hydrochaeridae; genus Hydrochoerus; species Hydrochoerus hydrochaeris. Next base: position 26,002 of record PVLA01009014.1, read on the forward strand.
GAGGAACCCACAGAAGGCATCTGTGGTCCCCAGAGAAAAGTCAAGGTAGCTCCACGCCCCATCTTGCCCAAGACAGGGATATACTAGCCCCCATTTGGGGGGAGGGGCGCCTTATATTTATGAGTTTTGAGACAGGGTCTCCCTACGTATTCCAGGTCAGCCTTGAACTCACTGTATAGCCCAGGCTAGCCTTGAACTCATGGAGAGTCTCCTGCCTCAACCTTCTGATTGCTGGGGTTACAGGCGTGCACCACCACACCCAGTTTAGATCCCATTCCATCAGGCACAAAGTCAGGCAGGGAGGTGCTGAGGGGGGCGGGGAGGGACACGCATACTTACTAGGTGACAGGGCCCCAGAAATGGCCCGTTCGTATTCTGACAGACAGACAAAGGAGGATGCAGAGGAAAGAGGAGAAACACAGATAAGTGCCCGGCAGAGTTAGTGAAGCAAGCACATGATACACGCGGACGGACGGACGGCGGGACGGCCCCTGCGAGGACAGGCCTGCAGTGATGGCCAGAGGCGGCTCCCAGGCCCCAGGGGTCTGGGAAGGCTCAGCCAGGAAGGACAGCAGCACCTGGGGCTTCTCGGGAAGGTTTCCCAGCAGCCACCACACACCTCACCAGAGCAGTGTGTGACCGGGGGTCTGGACAGTGAGAAGGGGGTGGAAAGGAGCTGGCCCCAATCCAGGGCCACATGTGGTGCCACACCCTTCTCAGCCACGTACAGAAAGTGTTCCTGGGACACCTTTCAGTGAATTTGCCCCAACTAGTCTTCTCTTTTATTTTTTGGTTTTTTGAGTCAGGGTCTCCTCATGCAGTTCAGGCTGGTCTTCAGCTCACTAAGCAGCCCAGACTGGCCTCAAATGCATGGCAATCCTCCTGCCTCAGTCTCCCAAGTGCTAGGATTATAGCCACCACACCTGGCTTCCTTCCAACTACTCTTTTCTCTTTCTGGGTCACTGAGGGCCTAATTCCCTAACCCCAGGAGACCTGAGATTGTTCCAGGACATCTGGCCTGCAAAGGTAGGAGGGTTGGCTTTGCGGCAGGGTTACTTATTTATTATCCTTGGCAACCGTAAGAAGGCACAGGTCAGAGAGCAATCCGCACAGCAAGCAGCACCTCGGCTCAGGCCCAGAGCTTCCCCTTTGCAAATGCAGCCCAGGCCTGGTGGCCACGCACCTTTTAAGGATCTTCTCCGCCTGCTGTTCAGAGATCTTGACTCCCAGGTCCCGCAGGGACTGCATGATCTCCTGGGCGTCGATTCGTCCTGCAAAGACAAGGGGCATGAGCACAGCCAGGCATGCGCAGAAGCCCAGTGTCAGGCTGGCCCAGTCTCCGCAGGTCAAACTCACCATCGTTCTTCTTGTCCAAACTCTTGAACACCAGCCTCAGTTTCTTCTCATGGTCTTGGAGGTAGTGCACGAACTCTTCGAAGTCCAGCTGCCCGTCGAGGTCCTTGTCGCCAGCCTGAACAATTTTCTAGAAAACACAAGTGAGGTTTTATGTTCTAACTCACGCTTGCTCTCGCCCGGTCCTGTCTCCGCGGGGTCCCTTCCCCAGGAAGCCACCTGATGACCCGAGGTGCCTCTGTTCTACTCCCATGGCTGCCAGGGCAGGTCACCCACATGCCACAGCCACCACACAGGTCTCCACGGCCTGGTCCAGACCCCTGGCCCAAGCCCACCCTGCATTCTTGACAAGCAGCGAGGCGAGAGGGGCCGGGAGGATCCTTGAGACAGAGGCCAGCAGGGCTGCCTGGCACTTGTTCCTTCTAAGAGTTCCCAAGACCAGCTTGTCCTGCAGCCCGGTCAGCTGCTTGGCTCCCCAGCAGCCCTGTCTCCAGTGCCAGGCCCCAGTCTCATGCTCAAGTGGGTGAGTGGGGGACAGTCTTGGAATCAGATTCCCTCGGGAAGCCTGCCAGATGCTCTTTCTGTCCCCCCATCGTGGCACTGGCCCAAGAACAAGCCAGGGTGATGGTGCGGAGACAAGGCCCACTTGGCAGAAACACTGCCGGGGCACTGAGGCTGCAGGGCAGGCAGAAGCCAAAGGCAACTGACTATTCCGGAGCCTGTGCTGATGCCACAGCCAGCTGTGGGTCCCAAGGGTGCCTGAGGGTGAGACCAGCTTCAGCCGTCCCATCCAGGCACTGCACACCAGGGACAGCTCAACTCAGGGCTGGTTTAGTGACCCAAGGAAGCTTTAAGCGACTCCACTTATTCCACAACCATAATCCCAGTACTTGGGAGGCTGATGCAGGAGGATCACTGCAAGTTTGAGGCCAGCCTGGGCTACACAGTGAATTCTAGGCCAGCCTGAAGTACATAGCGAGACCCTGTCTCAGAAAAAGAAAAAGAATCCTTTGCTCTGAGCTTCCGAAACTGCCTCCACCCTTTGGAGATGAGTTCTGTCATCCCCTCACGTGGAGGCCACGCACCACAGGCCTCGGCTGGCCGTGCCCACACTTTCCAGGATTTTTCTCTCAAACAGCTCCAGGGCCCATCGTTTCCCTGGTCACACAACTGGAGCTCAGAGAGGCTGAGTTCCCCACGGGAGGTCACACAGCCTCAAGCGGTAGGTGGGGGACACCAGCCAGGCCTGCTGGACGCCTGAGCCACCTCCCTACAGATCCCATTGCCACCCGATAGAGTAATCTTGAGAAAATGGGGGACAACTGTGAGTCACCCCAACTTAGCAACACCCTGAATCGAGAACAACGTATCTCCTGAGGGGTGACAGCCTCTGTGTCCCCCAAGTCCCTTGCCCAGAATCCCATTCCCAGAATCCCATACAAAGCAACGGGAATTCCAAGGAGGCCGGGTTTGGAAATCGACAGTGTCCTTCTTAGACAACCTGCCAGACCCCAGGCTGAGGGAGGCCAGGCTGGGAGTTCTGTGACCTCACTTGATCGAAAGCGCCGGGTGTGGGGTGCGCCTGGAATGTGGGGTGGATGATGTATATTTCATCTGCTATCTGGGGTTTCATTAACTTCCTGCCAACACCTGTGCTCTCTGCCCAGAGGGATGGAAATTACACAACCCAGCAATCATGGAAGATTCCTACAGGAGTGGAAGCAGCATGGAGGGGCCACTTGGAGAGGCCCCCAGGCTGCCTGTCCCAAGATTCGGGACACCCGCGACGGTGCCAGCATGGCGAATTTCAAAGTGTTCTCCCAGAGTCTGCTTCCACTCCAAGCCACACCGGCTTCCTGCTCCTGTCCTGGGTTAGGCAGCCACCCCACCTCCTCCTCACCTGAGTGACTCCCTAGAATCCCAACCTGCTTCCCCAGAAGTCACGTGAAAACCAGTCACCCCCACTGCCGTAGCACTGGGGAGAAAGCTCCGCGTGCCAGACATTCTTTCTCCTGGGCAAGGGGTAGTCATGCCTGCATAGCCTCTAATGCCGCTCATCCATTCACTCAACAAACACCCACCCACCCCGCAATGCACACCCGGTGCCCCTCACCGCCCCCACCCTGCCCCGCACAGACCTGCTTCCACTGGCGGTAGGTGGAAAACTCCTGGGAAGGGATAAAGACGCTGAGTTTGAGGATGGACTTGAGCTCGGCGGGAAGCCCCTTGGACTCAAAGTACTGGAACTCGGTCTGGGCCTCCCCGATGAGCGGCACATACAGGCACAGGCAGAGCATGCTGACGCCGGCTGGGGCGGCAGGAGCGAAGCGCAGGCAGCCTCGGGAGGGAAGGGAATGCTGCCGGTCCGAGAAACGCACGCTAGATACGCCAGGTCTCGCCTTTCATTGGCTGCTTGAGCCCTGCCCTTTTACTTAATTGAAAAAAAAATCCACCCAATGTAGAGTAGCTGGCAGCCAATGAGCACCGCCCCCAGCGGACAGCGGCTTCGAGTTACTCAAGAGCCGGGAGCAAAGAGCAGGACTGACGTTATCGCCACCTGCGGTGAACTCTGGGAGCCCCGGCGGCAGCTTCAGCCTCAGATCCTGGTACCATCGCCAAACTAACCTTTACCCCCTGGCTGCCAGCACCTCCACATGGACAAACAGCCCACAGCATTACATTTATACAAGGTCCCCAAATGCGTCACATAATGCAATGGTTTTCTGCTGTTGGTACATCGTTCCTAGCAGGAAAAGAAAAAAAAAAAAAAAACCTCAGAGGATGAGCTGTGCGGTGGTGCACACCAGCAATCCCAGCTTTGCAGGAGGCTGAGGCAGAAAGATCGCCAAGTTTGCAGCAACTCAGCAGGACCCAGTCTCAAAATAAAATGGAAAGGGCTGGGGTTGGAGAAAAATCAAGTGGATGTAGAGCACCTGAATCCATGAGGGCTGAAAATGGACTGTGAGACAGGGTCCTCAACTGACCTAGGACCTGGACCACACTGTGGGCCACTCATCCTGCAGGGGCTGCCGGGCAGACCTGACCGTCCAGGTTGACACCTGATCCGGGTCCTCAGCCCACATGCATCCAGTTCCTGTGCAGCTCAAGGGCCGCTGTGACAGGAGCACACAGGAACCAAGCACGGCCTGCAGGCTTCCGTTAGAGTCTGAGTCACCCAGGCCGGCACACAGTGGGGCTGGGGGAGGGGGCGCTATGGGGTCCAATGGTCTTTGCGAGGGACCCCCCCAGATGTGTGAACCTGCACCCGCTCCCAGGCCTGCCGCACTGCTGTTCAATACAGAAGCTTCTGAAATCGAGATAAAATTGAGTGGAATTAAAAACTCAGCCAGGTCACACTCCATAGCCACACAAGCATAACAGCAGTAATAATGGCTGTTTTGGTGTTGCAGAAACTTAACCCTGGGCCACCCAGCAGGGCTAGGAAGGCCTGGTCACCCGACAACGAGGACGGTCCACCCCAGCCCAGCCAGCAACCCCCTTTTCTTCCTGGCAGACTGCAGAGAAGGAGCCCTGGTCAGGGCCGCTGAGAGAACAGGATGGATTAAAAGGGTGGATGAAAAGGGTGGTTACCGGCCCAGGATTTAGCTCAGCGGCACAAGTGCCTGCCTGGCAAGTGCCAGGTCGTGAGTTCAATAAAAAGGTGGTTACCATTGGGAGTAACTACATGAAAAAGACATGTGAACTCACAGCAAAGCTTTCTAAGAAGCTCTGAAGAGGTTTCCAGAATAAGATGCTGGCACCTGTGCAGGACCCTGTAATCCAGAGGTCATAAGCAAGGACCGCAAGTTTCGGCCTCTGGAGAGACCTGGGGATGACCCGCCCTAGGCTGATGACCCAGGCAAATTGCTGGAACTGCCCAACCCAGAATATTTTGTTCTGGGGCTATTTTTTCCTCTCACATGGGGTCTTGCTATGTAATTCAGCTGAACTTGAATTCACGGTGTAGCCCAGGCTGGCCTTGAATTTGCAGCAATTCTCCTGCCTCAGCTTCCCGAGTGCTAGGATTACAGGCCTATGATACCACACCTGGCTTTAAGACACATTTCATCTCCACTGTGGGCATCATTGAAAGCAGAAGGCTATTGGTTTGGGCCTTTGTGTCTCTCTTCCTGCTAACCTCTCCCTGGATTATATCAGGGGCTTCATTAGAAGCTCTGAATGCTTAGCTGGCCTCTGAGGCCCCAAGAAGCACACTGGGAGGCCAAAATACAGTATTGTTTAATTTAAAGGAGCTTCATATTAAGGAAAAAAAAAAAACTCAGACATGGCAGTGCATGCCTGCAATCCCTGCACTTGGGAGGCTGAGGCACGAAGATCAATGCAAGTTCAAGGCCAACCTGGATAGTAAGTTCAAGGCCCAGTTTGAACTACATAGCAAAACCCTATCTCCAAAAGCCAAAATAATTTCTCTAAAAAGTGACACAGATCTGTTGAAGTGTCCTATTTTAGGGAAGACCGCAGTGTTTCCAATATAAAATAGCCAACACGTTGCCTGGATAAATTACTCGACTAGAGATGTTCATTTCCTAATAAAGTAGTGTACACAGTTTTGCTAAGCGTAACTGTACCATTGAGGTTAATGGTATATATAAAACAAATTTGGGAAGAGATTTGAAAACAATCAAGCCAGGCATAGTGATGCATGCCTAGAATCCCAGCACTTGGGCAGCTGAGGCAGGAGGATCACCAAGAGTTCAAAGTCAGCCTGGACTACATTGTGAGATGCTGTCTCAGAAAAGAGAGAGAAGAGAGGACGTATGAAACCCGTGCTCTCTGTGGTAAGGGGACAGTGTTAAGTATTAGCACACAACACAGGGACAACTGTTTGAAAACAAAAGAAAACAGTGAACTGTTCCCGACTCTTAACACAGTGCAGCGGTGTTGGGAAGCCCAGAGAAGTTCTCCGACAGGCTCAGCATGTGCCTGTGAACACATCACTTGACAATGCTAACGTCAATCCATGTCGTTTTGTTTTTGCTTTTGCCACTGCGACTGAGATCCACTGAGTGTCGTCACTGGGTAAAACTAAACTGATGTTTGCTTACATGTTTAAACGACCCACTCCCCTGCATTTCGCGGGACATTCAGAACTCCACCCTCACACAGTACTGGGGATGCTTCCCGGACAGCCCAGGGTCCCAGGAGAGGGACTCGCAGCACAGATGCCCTTAATGCCCTTAATCTCTGAGCCCAGCACAGCAGCCCGGAGAGTCGGCCGGGCTCGGGCTCAGGCTCACAGCTAGGCTGGGCTCTGGTGACGACATTCACTTAAAAGCATCCAAAACCAACATTACCACAAGTGGACTGCAAAGTCCAGTTCCCAAAGGAGACACTGCGCCTCCCGCCGGAGGGAGGAGGGATGTGGGAAAGCATAACTTGAGCAAGTTTTGTCTCAGCTAAAGCTACTGACCGCGTCTGCAGCGACGCAACGCTGCGAGGACGCCAAGCACAGGCCTGGCTTCCAGTCCTGGCGCTGGACGGTCAGTACACGTTCTCCTCCGCTCCCGATTCCAGTTCTGCCACCCAGCCCTATGTGCTCCCGCTCCTCTCAGGTCCACTGCCCCCAGAGCATGTGCTGAGCATTCGGTAACAACGCCAGGACGCTGTGTTCCTCAGAATTTGGTGACATCAGGTTTCTTTTCATCTGTAAAGGCACAGATCCTCCCTCAAGCATCTCTTTACCGGCAGATGAGCTTTCCTCATCCTACCACAAGCCCCCAAGCAGGTACTACTTCCTGTTAGGACCAGAATACAATGAGTAAGAACAGGGTAGGGCCAACGCCTGTGGAAGCCGCAGCATCAGGTGAGAACTCGCATCCCCCGCCCCTCCATGGCTGACTCACTGCGAGCCAGAAATATTAGCAGCCTTGAAAGCCCCACCCACCCCGAAAGCCCTCACTCTCATTGGCTGCTGTGGCTGCTGTGGCTGCAGCGTCATTTGATGACCAGGTTGCCATGGCAGCCCAGCACAGCCCGTTTCCAATGAGACCTGCCTACCCTTGGCAGTTACACACACAATGAGCCAGAAGCTGTGCGCTGAGAAGACAGCCCCTCAGGATCCGGGCGAGCCCCGGCGCCACGAGGCCACCTCCCACTCCAGGCTACGCGGCTCCCTTCCCCAGCCGGAGATTAACTGGAAGCCGAAGATAAAGGGGAAACTGGCATGGTTTCTGGAATGAAAGCCTCCAAGAACCCGACTCACAGAGAGACACATTACCTAGGGGAAGTAAGAGCAAAACGAAGTAGGGCTGCTGGACACAGGGGAGCCTGAGAGGTCAGGGAACTTCTTCCAGCTTCCAAGAACTCCAGAGGCCTCTAGCTGAGAAGGGGGCAGCCCTGCCTCGGGGACAGAATCTCCTACACACTCTCCCGGCACAAACCCTCCCACCTGTCAACGCTCTCTGTCCACTGTCAAGGGTCTATCTACTCCGCCCACCTGGGCGCTTTCTCCCCTTCAAACCAAAACAGCTGCTCCAGCAATCAGCCAAGCAATCTCCCTGTTGGGTGGCTGGGTCTGCAGGCCAGGAACTAGGCTGCCCCTGGGGGGAGCTGGCAAAGGGGGCCTGTGCGAGCCTGGAAAATGGAGCAGTTAATTTTTTTTTTAAGGTGGGGGTGCTTTTAAAAAGGCAGACAGCGAATTCAGGCCATGAGGCAGGCAGGGCTGCAGATAAAACTTCCTCATAAAAACTAGCCCTGCTGCCATTTCTGATGGCGTCTGAAACAGGCAAAAGGTAGAAAGTGACACTCTGGTAGCACATTAAGTGCGCATCTCTCAGATTCTCAGATGTGACAGAGACTTTGATGGCCGCAAACAGCCCATCACCCTCAGGATTCTCCTCAATAATACCCACAGTAACCGTTAAAGTTGTCACTGTAAAAGTCACTCTTAGTACATAGATGCTCATTTATTCCTTAAATGTAGCGATTAATCTAGGGCATCGTCAATGTACCAAAAACAGGATAGATAGCTTCTCTGTCCCTCCTCTAAGGAAGGAGAAAAGGTTCAAAATAATCGAAGCTCGGAAAGTGTTCTACCCTAAGAACTCAAGGAGTCCGTTCAAAGGGCTGTCTTAGGGAAACGGAGACAGGAGGGGAAACATTTCCAGCAGACCTGGGGTTTAATTTCAGCTTCACCTGCCCTCAATTGCTTAGCCCTGAGCAAAGTATTGAACCTAACTGCACCTCAGTTTCCCCATCTACAATACCAAAAGCACTATGGCTCACCTTGGTGCTTGTAAGGCCCGGATGGGACAGCCATGCTCAGGGGTCACCAGGGTCAAAGATCTCTGGCACTTGGCAGACCCCGGGTAGGACTCCACCCTCTCTAGGACCCCACCCCATCTCTTCAGACGTTTCCTCTGGGACCCAAAAGCCAAGAGAGTCCCACTGAGGCAAGGGGAGTGTGACCTTCAATCACACCCAGAAAAACTCTCCCTGGCTCCGGGCCAGGGTTGGACTTCCTCCGGAACTCTGTTGTCCTCTCTGAATTGCTCAGAGGAGCCACCACTCTGCTTTAGTTTGTCTCTTACTTTAGATGGCTTTCTGCCAGCAAACTGACAAATCCTGAGGCAAATCTATCGAAGTTGCCCTTTCTTTTTTGCTCTGTGGCACTCTGTATGGTCGCAAGGGGTAAGAAAGCTTTCATGGGAGTCTTGGGAGATTCTGGCTGAATCAGTGGGCTTCTATTCATTGCCTGACAAATCTCTGACCCCCACTACCAAGCTGATGTTTTTGAAGTAATTCCTCTCTTTCTCCCCACACCCCAGCTTTTTTTCTTCCAGGAACAACAACAAAAAAAAACAATCCCCAACCCGGCCCCTCGGTGCTATTACCTTGGGAAACTGTTCTGCTGGTCCGACCACCAGCAAGATGGTGGGTCTCTTTTCCGGGGCCTCATCCCTTCCGTCCTGTTTGCCCAGAAAGCCTGGCATCTGTTCTCCTTGGGTGCCTTTGACTCCGTGATCAGAGTCCTCTCTGGTGCCCTGGCACCCAGCCCTGGGGAAGAAGCCAGACAGAAAATGCCACAGCACCTGCAGCATCCCGGAATCCTCCCAACGCCGCCAATGGTGGCCTGGTGGCTGCTGGCTTTGGAGGAATGCGTCCACAGTCCCAAGGGTCTCTGCTGGCACAGTTGCCTGGGCGACCGGCCTGGGGAGCACTCAGGCTGGGAGCTCCGCATGCAAGGGCTCTTTCCTAATGCTGCTGTCGTGCCTGGCCTGAGAAGTAGCTGGCTCTGGCTGCGGGCGGTAACGACTGCAGCGAGGCTCTTCAATAAAACCGCACTTCTGCAAGTAGCTGGGGAGCAAAGCTTTGACTTTTTTGTTTTTCAAAGGAAAATGCGATATCCACGCAGACCTTTCCCAGAGGCGGAAGAACTTGGGAGCTGCCATTCAGCTGTCCTAGCTCATCACCCAGCGCAGCAGCGCACAGCATCCAGTCTGCATTCTCACTGCAGCAGGGAACAGCCAATCCGCTGCGCCGACACTACCAAGTTCCACATCCCGGCAGCACGAGCCCGCCAATCACAGGCAGCGATCCCTGCCCGCTGCCCCGGGAGTGCGCAGGGAGGTGCAGACCCAGCTCGATAGGCTCAGCCAGAAGAACCCGCAGGAGCCGGCTCTCTGCTGCGGTAACTTCCTGCTCCCCACCGGCCCGGCTTCCTGGATGATGGTCACCAACTTTAACATCAGTAGCAGCCCTTGGCAACACCTTTTTTGTTTGTTTCTTTGTTTGATGAGTCAGAGTATTGCTATATATTCCAGGATGGCTTTGCACTCAAACTGAGTTTGAACTCGTGGCAATCCTCCGGCCGCCGGCTCCCAAGTGATGGGATTCCAGGTGCGCGGCCACACCCAGCCCTCTCGGGAACACTTCCACGAGCAGCGACACTCCCTGGTTCCACACGGTCCACTTCCTCCTAGGAGTGCACTGCAGAACACCTGCCATATGACAGCTATTTCTCTGGTGTGGCCCTCTAGACTGCCAGCTGCCTGGGGACAGGGACCAACTCCCACACAAGGCTCCCCCTGCTCCCTAGAACCTGGCACAGATGAACTCCCCAGACCAATGAGTAAATGCCGCTATTTCCCCAAAATAAGACGGGTCTTATATGAATTTTTGTTCCAAGACACAATAGGGGATTATTTTCAGGGAATGTCTTATTTTTTTTCATGCATGACCATTTACATAAGTTCATTTATTCATCTACAAAAATCTACATTTATTCAAATATGGTCACATGATCTCCTTCTAGAACATCGTCATAACTCTTCAAGCCCCAAATTCCGGCCTGAATTGCTGACGATTCCATTTCCGGTAATGCTATTGGCTGCAGTCTCTGAGATCCAGCAATAGAGCTCTCCTGAAACGAGCACTTTTTGGCCATGCAGCCTGCTCGGTTAGGAATAGCCGTCAGTGAATTTACCCCACGAATTCTGCACCCGAGTCACCACCTCCTGCAGGCTGGGGCTTCACAAAGTTTCCATTAAACCAGGTGCTATTTGCAGTCTTATTTTTAGCAACAAAAATGATAGTTAAGACTGAGAGGCCGAGGCCAGGGATTTAGCTCAGTGGCACAAGCACCTGCCTGGCAAGTATGAGGTCATGAGTTCAATCCCTAGTACAAAAAAAGAAAAAGAAAAAAAAATGTTAAAGAATGAGAGGCTGGACTAGTGGCACATGCCTGTAATCCCAGCACTTTAGAGGCTGAGGCAGGAGGACTGCCACAAACCTGAGGTTACAAAGTGAGTTGTAGGCCAGCTTGAATGCATGCATAGTGAGACCCTGTCTCAAAGACAAAAAAAAAAATTTTTTTAATTAAAAAAAATAGCAGTCCACACAAAAGTAACAAAAAAATTGCAGGCACCAAAATTTAGAAAATGTTCCTTTATCTCACATGAAGTGCATGAAGTATGTCCATCACGACACATTGCAAATTATGAAGATTCATATTAGACATAACCACATCCATTGTTTATCAAGTGCACACATTATTATGCATTGTGTCAGTACTCAGGTCTGTCATTTGGCAATAAATCTCAAGTTCATCCACTTACGTAGGCATTTACTTCTCCTCCAAAAGTGTCTACTTGGGTATTTACTAATAACTATAATTATATCATCATGTATTTTAAGTATTTCAATAATATTATATTTAATTATATATTTTTAAAGTAAATATTACTGTTTTATAATTTAATAAATGCACTGCATATTGCAACAAACATTAATCTGGCTGGCTGGCTGATGATCTTAACTGGGGTTTATTTGAGGAGAAGGGCTTATATTAGAAGCATCCTGAAAAATCATGCTAGGGATCATTTTCTGGTTAAGTCCTATTTTTAGGGAAATATGGCAATAGGTTCGAGGCTGGCCTAAACTACATAGCTAGTCTCAAAAAAAAAGACAGATTGAGGCTCTTTTTCAGTTTGATATATGACTAGAAAACTTATTGAGAAGGTTTGGCCAGGACGTGCATTTGGAGAAAGGCAGTTGGGAGATTTATTATCATGTAATAGTCCCTCCCATCCTGTGAAACTGAGCTACAGGCATACATGACACAGGTATATGTAAATAAAAGAACAATTTAAAAAGCAGCACAAGACCAGGAAACCATAGTGGAGACACAGTCTCCTAATGCTTTTTTTGAAAATGGAGGGAGCCTGTGCCCACTGGCCTCCCCTGGATGAACAGAACAAAATCTATCTAGAAGAGTTCTGTGTGCCAGTGAGCTGTAAGATCTCTGGAACCAGAGCATAGGCCTAAACCCCAGAGTCTACTTCCGAGCTGTGTGATCTCAGTTAAGCTACCTTAGTGTTCTGCACGTCATTTTTTGTTTTGTTTTATTTTGAGGTTCTTTTTGGTGGTACCAGGGATCAAACTCACAACCTTGTGCTTGCCAAGCAGGCACTTATGCCACGGAGCTAAATCCCCAGCCCTATTTTTGAGACAGGGTCTCACTATACAGTTCAGGCTGACCTTAAACTCACTATGCAGTCCAGGCTGGTCTCCAACTCATAGTGCTCCTCCTTTCTCAGCTTCTCAAGGGCTGGAATTACAAGCATTCATCACCACACCCGGCTACACATCAAGAATGATGTTGTGACTTTCTAGACTTGGTTAAAGACTGAATTGGATAACACAAAGATCCCAGAACAGTACACGGAACATGAAGTACTAGCTATTTTATTACCATTATCTGGAAAATGATTGGGAGTTGATGCAACCAGGTAGTTTTAATACTAAAAAAAAAAAAAAAAACAGTGCAGAGCCAAAAGTCCTACATAAAATGGACATAGTGGAACATGCCTATAACCCTAGCATGTTCCTAGCACTAATGAGGCTGAGGCAGGATGATTGCTACAAGTTTGAGGCCAGCTTATGCTACACAGTGAGTTCAAGGCCAGCCTGAACTACATAAGGAGATGCTATTTTTAAAAAAAGCCTAAATGATAACTTAATGAAACATGAATCCTACTGTTAGACCCACAAAAGCCAGTGAAATGGAGGCAGTGCTCTTGGGCTCCCACCAACAAACCTAAGAAAACTTTATTGATTATGGGCTTTTAATTGAATGCACTGCTACACACTGTGGAACTGAGTTACAACTCAAGAGCTGCCACTCAGAAGGAAGTAACAGGGACTGATTCACCTTCCTTCCTCTAACAACAGAGTCCAGACAAAACTTGAGCGACATCCTAGGCCCCTGGGTAGCAGGCAACAAGAGACAGCACATCCTGAGAGCCACACACAAGTCATGCAGCCTCCCACTAGGTGGGAGGCTCCTGTGCAGAGGGAGACCCCAGGGGGAGTTGGAGACATGGGCTGGGAAGGCCCAGACACCCAGAGTTTGCAGGGCAGGGACCTGAACAAAAGACAGTGGCACAGATAGCTCCAGGGTCCCCCAGGAGTCCCAGCTTGAGAAGGTGACGCAGGATGAGACAGGGCTAGGATACTTTCTCTTCCAGCACTTAGAGCAGAAATCTCCTTTGTCAGGCAGGGAAGCCCAAAACAACTCTCAGAGGGTTTTACCTCAACAGGGGACCAAAAGCAGCCATAGATGAATTATTAGTCCTGTCCCACCCGTCAAAGCAAGCCCTTGTGCAAGGGTCAAACTGTGTCTAAATAACTGTACACAGGATAAAGCTCAAGAATTTTTATAGGGACCAGGGATTTAGCTCAGTGGCTTAAGCACCTGCCTGGCAAGTGCAAGGTCATGAGTTCGATCCCCAGTACCAAAAAAAAAAATTTTTTTTTATAGGAGTAAAATATTACCTACCACCCAACAAGGTCCAATCTAGTAAAAGATGAACAGGAATGCAAAAGAGCAGGAAAACCCCATAATAAAGATAGAAATCAGCCCACTCAAACTGACCCAGAGCTGTGCATAGTGGTGCATGCCTGTAATTCCAGCAGTCAAGCAGCTGAGACAAGAGATTCCCTACCACGTCTGAGGCCAGCCTGAGCTACACAGAGAATTAAAGACCACACTAGCGAGGTTTTTTGTCAAAGAAGAAGGAGAAGGAGGAAAAAGGAAGAGGAGGAAGAGGAAGAGGAGAAGGAGAAGGACGAAAAGGAAGAGGAGGAGAAGAAGAAGACGACAACAAGAAGGAATAAATTGACCCAGAAATGAGATATCTGACAGACTCAGTGTCAGTATGGACACTCAAGGGAGCAAGTTGTATTCTCTATGTTCAAGAAGCTAAAGAAGCCAGGGAATTAGCTCAGTGGCACAAGTGCCTGCCTGGCAAGCTCAAGGTCCCAAGTTCGATTCCCAGTACAAAAAAAAAAAAAAAAAAAAAAGCTAAAGAAATAAGTTCAAGCATCTCAAAGAGAGGCACTGCAGAGACCCAGTTCAAATTCTAGAGGAAAACTATGCCATCAGAGATAGAGCCCTCTGGACGATTTTAATGGATCAGACAGCAGAATAAAGGGTTAATGAACATGACAGCAACAGAAACTTCACAAAACGAGACAAAAAGCTAAAGAAAACCCCCAGACTATCAGGGTGCTGCAGGACAACACCAAATAGGCTAGCTGAAGGGGGGTCGTGTTAAGAACTATTTAACGAAATGGCCAAAATTTTGCCCAAATTTACTGCAAACCACAAATGACAGCTCTGTGGTACTCAGTGAGCCCATGCATGCAGACATTAAAAAATTTTTAAAGCCAGTAACATAGACCACACAACTGGGGCTGGGACACCCCCTGCACTCATCCATGCAGGGCCACACCCCAGGGCCACACCCCAGAGCCACTTTGTCAGGCCTGCTCCCCAGCATGGAAACAGACACACTCGTCCCACAGCCTCCTGCATGACCCACAGTGAACTTTGTTTACTGGGCACTAGCTGAAGATTCGTCCACCAGATGAAATATTAATAATTTATCCGTTGTTGTTGTTGTTGTTGTTGTTGTTGTTTTGAGACAGGGTCTCACTAGGTAGCCCAGGCTCACCTCAGATTCAAAATGATCCTCCTGCCTCAACCTCCTGAATGCTGGGATTACAGGCGTGTGCTGCTACAGCCTGTGATTCACCCACTGAGCAGGAGTTACGGGAGGGACAAGCACAGTAGACACAGCTGACCAGCTCCATCTTGCTCTGGAGACCCAATGAGAGATGCCCTTGACCATTTTGAATTCCTAAACCTGAAGCATTTAGTGCTAGTCCTATTTTCCTCTCCTGCAGTGGGTGCCTGCTTGCTCTGAGCACACCACTGCCTAATTAAATTTTATTAAACTTTGCTACTTTTCCCCTTTGCATGCCATGCCTCATTCTTTGTTCCCCACAAATAAGAACCAACAAACCAGTCTCAGACTTCATCACCCAGGACAACACCAGCACTCAGGAGGCTGCCAACAGCGGCTACACAATGAATTCAAGACCTAAACTACATAGTGAGACCCTGTCTCAAAAAAAAAAAAAGAAGAAGAAGAAGACGTTCAAGGCTTCCAGGAAGACGGGGGAGTGATGAAGAGCAGAGAAACAGCCTCTCCAAGATTTGGTGTTCAGATGCTGGAATACAGCAATGTGAAGAAGAGAAGGAGGGAAAGGGTATCCCAGAACCCAGCAAGGATCCAAAGTGAGAACTGAAGCCTAAAGGGAGAGCAAAGAGAAAGACAAGGGGGAGGTGGCAAGCAGCACTTTCTTCCTGAGCCCAACTGTGCAGGAGGAGCAGCTCGAACCTGCAGGTGTGTGGTGACTACTGGTGACCCAGAAGCCTTGATGGAGAAACATAGCAGCAGAATGGAGCAGTGGACACAGCAGACTGCAGTGGTTGGTGAGTTTCTTGGGTTCAGACATCCCCCAGGAGCGGGTGACTGGATGGTAGCCATCTTGGACAGGCACCACCTGAGCCTGGAAGTCAGAGCAGCTACAGGCTGGCTCCATACAACACCTCCCAATGTGACAGTAAGGCGGAGCTGTGTTCAAGCCGGCAGGAGGCACATGGAGTGCTGCAGGCTGAACAAACTGGGTTCCAGCCTCACAGCCAGAAACCAGCCCGAACTGCAGCAACTAAAGGTGTGGGCTTACTGGGATTATCTCCTACCCACCCCACACCTGCAGCTGGATTGCTGGGATTATTCAACACAGATCTGGACTCTGTCTGCCCACTTTGTCTACCAGGGACAGCAGAGACACGCACTGAAGTGGACTTTTTTTCTATTTTTTTTATTTTCTCTCATCTTATTTCTGATTTGTTTTCTTTTGTCTTGATTGTTCTTGTTTTTGTGAGTGTGAACTCTGCTTCTAGTTTTTTTATTATTTTATTCTGCCATGCATTGTGTGTGCTTTTTTTCTTTTTTCTAGTTTTTTCATTGTTGTTCTGTTCTGTTCTTATTTTTATTTCTTCTTTCTCTCTTTCCCTCCTGTCTTCCTCACCAGATTCTCAAAGTTTAATGTAATCTTCCTTTATCCTCTACCCTTGCTTCTAATCTCTTCTTCTCTTTCTCTATTTTTCCTCTAATCCCTTGTAAATTTTTTCTCCTGAAAGTAAAATCACTATACAGAGGGCATATTTACTGTACACAATTTTCTGGCTTGTGTTTGATCTTGCTATATAACCACAAATCTGCTTCATACAGTTAAAGGTGGAAAAGTAATAGTTACTACAGTATGTCATTTTATTTTCTTTTTTTTTTTTTCCAGTACAGAGGATCAAATTCACGACCTCAAGCTTGCCAGGCAGGCGCTTATGCCACTGAGCTAAATCCTCGGCCCATTATGCCATTTTCTAGGCTGTGTTCAATGCTATTGTTATTGCTGACATAATTATTCTAATCAGTTGTTCTTCCTGGTATGCAACAGACTGCCTAGAGATCATAAACAATACTATAGGCCAGTGGCAAAGAACCAGGAAGTAGGCAAAAAAAAAACAGCAACCTCTCATCCCCAATAAATTGAAGAAGCTGGATTTGGGGGGTTACCAGAAATCGAACTCATGACCTCATGCTTGCCAGGCAGGGGCTATGCTGTGCTGTGCTGCTGAGCTACATCCCCAGCCCCAAGAAGCAGGATCTTGCAACAGAGTCAAAACCCAAAAGCCAGTGCTACACTTGGAAGAGATCTCTGACAAAAAGTCATTTCCTAAGGGTTCTCAATCCTAGCAATAAAGCTACCTGCCATAAGCAATTTACAAGCTTCAATCCAGGAATTAAACTAAATTTTTAAAAAAGAAAGAAAATGAGAGGACATGGAAGAAAGATGTAATGCTGGACTTCCAGCTCACCAGAAGCAAACCCAAGGGCCAGTGAGGTGGAACAACTTGCAAGTCACCCACCTGTATTCTCTGAAGAGGTAACAGCAGAAGCAACAAAGCAAGTGAATGAGCCTATAGAAAAAAAAATCAAATCAGAAATAATTTCTCAGATGACTACACAGATGGTAACCATAATGAAAGACAAGTTTAGTGACTCCTGAATAGATACAGACAAAAAAAAAATTAAGGAGCTTAGAAAAATGATGTAAGCTGTGAATGATCAACATACGAAAGAGCTGGAATTCATGAAACAGATTCAGATAGATGTACAGGAGATGAAAAATTCCATTAAAAGTATATGCAAACCAAGCATGGCGGTGCACTCCTGTAATCTCAGTTCTCAGGAGGCTGAGTCAGGAGCATCACTTCAAGTTCAAGGCCAGTCTGGGCTACAAAGTGAGCCTAAGGCCAGCCTGAACTGCATATCATGACCCTGTCTCAAAAAGACAAGAAAAAAGAAAAAAAAAGTATATGCAGCAGAATGAGCCAATGTGAGGACAAAATATCAGACACAGAAGGATCATAGTGATCATGTAAAGAAAGATTTCTTGAAAATAGCAAGAGACCACAAAGTTAACCCAACAGCTGCTAGATGATGCAAAGAATAACAACATAAGATTTATCAGAATCAATGAAAAAGCAGGAGTTAGCACAAACGACATAAAAAACCTCTTCATAGAAATAATGGAAAACTTCCACAGCATGGAAGAAGAATTTGATATACAGATAAATGAGGCATCTAGGACTCCATGACCAAAAAAAATCTATACCAAGGCATAATATAATCACGATTCCAGAAATTGTAAGAACAGAATATTAAAATCTGTTAAGAGCCAGGAATGGTGGGGCAGGCCTATAATTCCAGCACGCAGTAACCTAAGACAGGCGCATCATCGGGAGTTCAAGGCCAGCCTGAGCTACACAGTGAGTTCAAGGCCTGTCTGAACCACATATCAAGGCTGTCTCTAAATAAATAAATAAATAAATATCTATAATAAAGTCACCTATAAAGTAAAGCCCACCAGAATCACAGCAGACTTGTCAACATAAAACATTAAGCCAATTAGAGCATGAGCCCTAAAAGAAAACAACCTCTAACCCAGATTGATATACCCCACAAAACTATATTTAAAAACTGAGGGAGAAATAAGATACTTCCATGCAAAGGACACATAATCACCAAACCAACACTCCAAAATGTTCTGAAGGACATTCTAGAAATAACAAGGACTACAACTCCATGAACCCCAACAAAATGAATCCACCAGGCAAGGTAAGTAACTAAATGGTGGGACTAAAAAAAAAAAAGGAACCAACAACAAGAAAATGATACAAGGATAAGCCAATATATATATCAACTGTAGCCATCAATGTTAATAGTCTCAGTTCACCAGTCAAAAGAAACAGACTGGCAGACTGGATCAAGAAGCAAGATCCAACAATATGCTGCATACAAGAAACACAGTTAGTTAAAAAATAAGTCCATAAACTGAAAGTCAAAGAATGGAAAACAATAACTCCATGTGACAAGAAACTGGGGAAAAAGCAGGAGTAGCTATTTGCAGTTAAAGTGGATTTCAAGCAAAGACTAATTAGATGAGATACAGAAGAGGTCACTACATCCTTGTAAAGAGAACAATCCAAGAGGAAGAGATAACAATCATAAATATATATGCAACAAATACCAATGTGCCCAACGATATAAAACAAATATTAACAGACATGAAAAATCAAATGAGCTAGTACGATTATGATGGGGGACCTCAATACCCATCCCACTATCACAAATGACAAACCAACTAGACAGAAAAAACAACAAAGAAACAGCAAAGCTGAACCAAACTTCTGAGCAAATGGACTTGGCAGATGTCTACAGCATGTTCTACCCTGTGACATGAGAATACACATTCTTCTCAGCTGCACACATTCTCCAAAGCAAACCACTTATTAGCTCGCAGAATATGTTTAATTAAATGCAAAGTAATTGAAATTTCTAATGTATATTATCAGACCATAATGAAATGAAATTGGAAATCAATGGCAAAAGAAACCACAAAACTTCAACGAAATTCAATAACACTTTCCTGGGCTGGGGATGTAGCTCAGCAGCACAACACCTGCTTGGCAAGAGCAAGGTCCTGAGTTCAATTCCAGGTATCAATCAATCAATAAATAACACCCTCCTGAACAACCATGGGGGTCACAGATGAAATTAAAGAATTAGACAGTTTCTACAATTAAACAAAAATGCCTGGCATATGCTCAGCACTCTGGAGGCTGAAGCAGGAGGACTGCTGCAAGTTTGAGACTAGCCTGGGCTACACAGTGGGTTTAAAGTTATCCCAGACTACACAATGAGACCCTGTCTCAAAAAAAAATGATAATGCCAATATAACATATCAGAATTATGGGGCACAATGAAAGCAGTCCTACAAGGGAAATGTACAGCAGTGAATTCCCCATATCAGAAAATCAGAGCTACCTCAAATAAGCAACCTACTGTCAAACCTCAAGTTTCTAGAAAAACAAGTCAAGCTCAAAACTCAATGAGGGAGAAAATTACAAAAATCAAAGCAGAAATTAATGCAATGGAAACTAAGAAAACAATACAAAGAATTAATCCATGAGTTGTTTCTTTAAAAGACTACATAAAATTGACAACCTTCAGGCAATTTTATGAAAAAAGGAAGAAAAGACTCAAATTCGTGTAATTAAGAATGAAAAATATGAAATCATGACATTGTCCAGAAATGCAGAAGACCATCAATATCTACTTCAAGAACCTGTATTGTAATAAGATGAAAAACACAGAAGAAAAGATTCCTAGATGCATATGAATCACTCAAACTAGGAAGCAGGTAGAAAGGAAGAAAGCGTCACCCATCTGATACTTCAAAGAGAAAAGTGTTTCTAATGGACAGCTGGGCGTGGTGGTGCACACCTGTGATCCCAGCACTCAGGAGGCTGAGGCAGGAGGATGGATCATCAAGGAGTTTGAGGCCAGCCAATGCTACATGATGAGTTCAAGGTCAGCCTGAAGTACATAGCAAAACAGGTTCTCAAAACAAACAGAAAATACGTACACACAGTTCCTTTAAGGTGGCTCAGGAGGTGAAGGTGTTGGATGTTCTCTTTTCTACAAATATACACTTGCAATTTTCCCCTTCTGAGGGACAAAAGTAGCAGTAACTAGCAGGTGTCCCCAGCCAGTCAGTTCAGCTGATTTGAATACTGAGATGGCCCTGGGGGAGCTGGAGTTTCTGGATGTGGGGCAGGGACCACCAAGTCCCCTCCTGCCCGAACTCAGCAGTCAATCAGGAACCGTGGAGGAGGCAACCTTGCCCTCCAGCATAGGTGAAACTAAGGTGTTGAAGACAATGAAACTTCAGTGATCGAAAGGTGAAATCGCCAATCTATTTCCATTTCAGGAAGTAAAACCGGAAAATCTAGCTTTGGCAAAAACTCCTTCAAGAAAACTGCTGCGCAAGGAGGGAAGGAGAGAGGGAAGTGAAAAGAGTTAAGATGTGTTCTGTAAACCAACTTCCCATGATGAATGTGATCGCTGAGTATTGCAGACATGTGCTAAGAAACATTTTAAAAGCTCCTCTAATAAGCCGGGTATGGTGGCGCACACCTGTAATCCCAGCCTTTGGGAGGCTGAGGCAGAAAAATTATTGCAAGTTCCAGACCAGCCTGAGCTCCAAAGTCAGCTCAAGGCTAGCCTGAACTGCATAGCAAGACCTTGTCTCAAAAAGAGAAAACAAACAAACAAACAAAAAAACCCTCTAACCTGTAGAAGACAACAAGAAATCTACAAAATACTCAAGTCTCTTGGCTGGCTTCTAGGTTCCTGGTGAAAAGCCACTCCCCAGGGAAGTCCCAAGGGCAAGCTGAATGCCTTTTAACAAAGATGTCTTTTTCTCTTCTCTAAAAGAAAGTTTGAGCCAGGAGTAGTAGCAGCACTCAGAAGGCTGATGCAGGAAGATCACTGAGACTTTTAGGCCAGCCTGGACTCCATATAAAGACCCTGCCTCAAAAAAAAAAAAAAAAAATTTCCAATCACCTAAAATGACCAAATATTTCTCTGTCTTTCTTCTCTCGTTTTTTTGTTTTGTTTTGGGGGTTTTTTTGGTGTTTTTCTGTTTTGTTTTGTTTGTTTTGTTTTGTTTTGTTTTGTTTTGTTTTGTTTGAGCTAGAGCATTACCACATAAGCCCAGGCTGGCCTTGAACTCAAACTGTGAGATCTTCAGCCACCAGGCCAGAAGATAAGCCACATTATCATTACTCGTGCCTTTCCTTCTTTCACGTGAAAGCAAAATCTGTGACACCAACACTACGTGCTTTCAGCTTTAAACTGACTCACTTGTAGTCTGGGCTTCTTGAAAGGCTGAGGCAGGTGGCTCCCTTCAGTAGGGATTTGGAAGCCAGCCAGGCCTCCCAGCTCTTCAAACAAAACTGAGATTATATCATCCTTGTCAGTGTAAACTTAACTCTCCCCAGAGGCTCACTCTGTGCCAGTCCAGAGCAGAGGGTCAGGGAGGGTCACCGGCAAGACAGGAAGCGGAAGCCACCCAGCAGCTGCCGTAGGGGATGGAAAGCACAGCTGTGGAGGGAATACTATGTACAAGACTGGCTTCAAGCAAGCCAGCTCCTGGGAACCACACAAAGGAATTTAAAACAAAACTATGCACTCCCCTGAGCCCACTCTTCCTTTTTCTATAGGTTAGGGAGGAACAACTCCAGCAAACAAAGTACACCCAGCCAGTGTATTCTCCATGGTGCAGGCCTGTGATCCCAGCACTCTGGGAGGCTGAGGCAGAAGGATTGCAAGTCTGAGCCCAGCCCAGGCAGTTGATCAACAGCCTCTCTCTAAATAAATAGAGCTGGAGATGTAGCTCAATGCCAAGGCGAGAACTGAAAGCAACAGCAGGGTTAGGCCTGTGGCAAGGACACTGGCACCAAAGCTGGGCAAGATGGGCACTGTAGCCACTGACAGGTTGATTCAACGATGTCATAGCTACAGCGAAGGGTTTGGCCATTTGCTCTTCTTTAAGGTGAGCTAACTCACCCTCGTGCTGGTAGCACTGGACACTTAAACAGCACACACAAAGGCCCAGCAGTGACCCACAAAACCACCTTTTCATCCTCCTTTCTTTGTTTGTTTGAGACAATGTCTCACTATGTAGTCCAGGCTGGCCTTGAACTCATGGCAATCCTCCTGCCTCAGCCTCGTGAATAGTTTCTGAACTTCCTCACATGGGCTGCTGGTTTTCCGGGTGTTTTATTAAGAGTCCTAGGAGTAGAGAGGAGGACCAGCATGATGGGCACCACCAGAAAGCCCCGAAGCGCCAGCAGGAACAGTGGCCACCTCACTTTCCTTGGGTGCTTGCAGGGAAGGTCCTGTGAGTCACCTCCTGCTTCCTCCATCTGGTCTGCCTCGGTTGTTTGTTTGTCTAGAAGTGACATCTATTTGGGGTTTGTGTGGGGTCCTTCATACCCACACTAGGAACAGGCTTCCCATCCTCCGAGTCGCCACTGCACAAGCCAGACAGGGCCTTAAAATGCTGGCCTGGATTGGGCACCACGCACCAATGTTACCACTGAAATACACGCACGGTTTTAAGGGCAAGTACTGACAACCACACGAGGAAGGAGGCCATGCGTGCTAAGCTAAATGGGGCAGAGCCAAATTCCCAGTTTGGTTTGTTTGTTTTGAGATAGGGTCTCACGATGGAGCCCAAGCTGGTCTCCAACTCAAAATCATCCTCCTGCCTCAGCTTCCTGAGTCTGGGATGATGGGTGTTTTGATCTTCCCCAGCCTATAGGTCCAGGCTTCCCACAAGCCACATGACAGCCGAGAACTGCTCTAGGTCACTGACGTTAGACTGTCCTCCCTGAGGACCATGCACCCTTTGTCACGGCTGTCCCCAGACTGTTCTTCCTTTCCTGTCACTCTTCACTAAGCAGGTGCATGATTCTGACTGCCCTTGGGCATCTTATCATCAAAGAACCAATGGGGGGAAAAGTGACCTGGTAGTTGAGCCCTAAGTGTCAGGTGCTGCCCTGGACTCTTCTTTACAAACTATCCCACACAACCACCTGCTGATGTCAGGATTCACACAGCCACGCGCATATGTTCGTTCTCTTTTGATCTTTTAAGATAGAGTCTCCATGTGTAGTTCAGCCTGGTCTTGGAACTCCCTAGGTAGCCCAGACTATCCTCGAATTCACTGCAATCCATCTGCCTCAGCCTCCTGAATGCTGCGATTACAGGCGTGCACCACCACGCTTGTCTTTTTCTTTTCACATTTCTAATAAGGGACTTAGAAGGGGTGAGTGACTGGTCCAAAGTCACACAGCGAGCAAGCAGAAGTAACATCTGAAAGTCAGCTACATTCCACACTAATCACCCATGAAGCTATAATTCAGAGGCATTTCAGCATCTTCACAGATATGTGTAACCATCAGCAGGCTCAACTCAAGGACACTGTGTCACCTCTAAAAGAAGCCCCCAAAGCCCTTATCACCTCCCTGTCACTTCTCACCTCTTTCCCCACACAGGCCACCACTAATCTACTTTCTGTCTCTGTAGCTCTCTCTATTCTGGACCTCCATATGACACAGGCTCTTGCAGGGTGTGGTGGTCCACACCTGGAATCCCAGCACTGGGGAGGCTGAGGCAAGAGAAACACTGAGGACTCAAGGCCAGCCTGGGCTCCACAGTGAGTTCAAGGGCGACCTGAACTACACAGTGAGACCCGGTCTCCAAAGCAAACAACAAAAACAAACACACTCTTTCCCAACTGGCTTCTCTCGCCTACTCAAGTCTCAGCAAAGCCTGGACTGTTGACAGTGAGGTACACAGTCAGAGCCCTAGGAGTCGTGAAAACCTCAGCGAGCAGCCTGTCCTGTGAGTTGTGCGTGGCAGCTCCTTCAGTTTTTAGCAGGAGATTAAAAGCGGATAAAAAGCAGGTTTGCTAGCCAGCTCACATCTGTAATCCCAGCACTCGGGAGGCTGAGGCAGGAGGATCATTGTGAGTTTGAGACCAGCCTAGGCTACAAAGTGAGCTCAAGGCCAGCCTGAATTGCATAACGAGACCCTGTCTCAAAAAGACACACACACACAAGCAGGTTTGCTTTTTTTTTTTTTTTTTTTGCAATATTGGGGATCAAACACAGGGGATTCACACTGAGCTACAATCCCCAATCCTTTTTGCTCTTTATTTTGAGAAAAAGTCTCACAAAGTTGCTAAATTGCCCAGACTGGGCTTAAACTTGTGGTCCTTCTGCCTCAGCCTCCCAGAGTGCTGGGATCACAGGCATATGCTCCCTCCCCACTGTTTTCAGATTCTTAGAGCTCTCTTGGCTCATTTTTTGTACTCTCCCCAAGGGCACTCTTCGGGTCCATAAGAACTAACAACAACCCAGTTAGGCCCATCTGGCCCGAGCTGATGGTGTGTCTGAAGAGCACCACCAGAGGAACAGCCCCACATTGGCTGCAAGGTTCACTGGTGACCAGGATGACAATGTGGCCAAGGACCCCTCTGAGCCTAATCCCATAGTGTAATGAGAAATGATTTTTTGAAAATCTGAGGCCAGGCATGGTGGCACATGCCTGTAATCCCAACGCACAGGAGGCTGAGGCCAGGAGGATCCTAGATTGAGGCCATCCTATGGTTACACAGCAAGACCTGTCTCAAAACACCAACTGACTAACAAATAAAGCACACAGACTAAGTATAACAAAAGTAGTCCTACATAAATACAGTTTTGTTCACTGATCTCATCTTACAGTTGTGTTTAGCTGGACTAGAAATGAATTCCAACAAAATATTTGTTTGCCTCAGGCAAGTATGGGAGCACACTTCTGTAATCCCATCACTGAGGAGGCTAAGGCAGGAGAATCACTGTGAGGCTGAGGCCAGCCTGAACTACATAACAAACAAACATAACCCTACCTCAAAAAAAAAAACAAAAAAAAAGACTTTGCCATCCCTCTATGGTTTCTGCGAGGCTTCAACAATTAACGACTTTCTGAAGATCAAAGAACTCATCCAATGGAACTCCAGGTCAGACAGACTCTGTATATTTGTCCTTATTGCCTGGGTCTTAGGATCAGGGTGCCTGACTCCATCTTTGCAAATACCAACCCATTTAAAAAGTTCCCTCCTAGCTGGCTCAGCGATCATGACTTTGCACCAGGAATCAATTCTGCAACAATACCGCCTGCTTTAATAAATGACCTCTATCCAATGTGCAAATAGCATGTTTCTCTTCCAAATGGGCCACTACACTTTCCTCTGGCAAAGGTCCTTTCTCTGTACAGCGCCTTATCTCAGTTTGCCTGGCTTCAGTAAACAACCTCCCCAGAGCCTGCACACTGCGGAGGGTATAGAGTTCAGGGGTGCCATCTGATAGGTAACTCCAGTGCAACACAAACAATCTTCCATTGGATATTCCAGGCCAAGAGAGGCTGCCACATTGCAGATGTTGCTCAGGTCAAGGAGAGAAACAGGGTAAAGTGAATTCTTATTCTGTGATAAGGGAAGCACTGGCCAATCTTGAACCAGGCACTCTGGGAACGAATCCTGTGGCTCTGGAGGACTCTCAGCTGAGGGTGCAGCTCAATGCTAGCACTTGCCTAGCATAGGTGAGGCCCTGGGTTCTATCATTGGCTCGACCCAATTCCAGGTCTGGTGCTCTCTTCATGGCCCTCAGAAACAAGTGGTAGTGGGCTGTGGTGGTCCACACCTGTAATCTCAGCACTTGGGAGACTGAGGCAGGAGGATAGCCTTGAGACCAACCTGGGCTACATAGTAAGTTCAAGGCCAGCCTGAACTACATACAAAACCCTATCTCAAAAATAAATAAATAAAGCAACCACCAGTAAGTAAGATTTTAAAAAGCAAGAATCAGTTGGTCCCAATACATTCTGTATGCCTGTCTGGCAAGTGCAAGGTCCTGAGTTCAATTCCTGACACCAAAAAAGAAAAAAAAAAAAAAACCTTCTCTAATCTAACTCCCTAGTAGTCAAACTTCTGAGGTTGTTTCATTGACTTTTACTACTTATTTGTTTGTTTAGATGGGATCTTACTATATTGCCCAGGTAGTCTGACATGTGTGGGCTCAAGTAATCCTCCTGCCTCAGCCTCCTGAGAGGCTAAGACTCCATGGCACACACATGCACCAGGCAACACTACCTTTTTGAATGGCTGTTTCTTCTCTTGTAAAATGGCATAAAATCACTTCATTGTCTTATTGTGGGCCTCACACTAGACACCGTATGTGCAAATCTTTAAATCAGCAAACTCTTGACAGCATCTTCTAGAATGTTCAGCTGCATGAAACACAAGTCCCTGTGGGGGCCCATAAGCCTCGGGCAGACAGACAACTATTTCCAGGCAACACAGCTTGCTTTCTTCCCCTAGTTGGCTGCCTGAATTCTAACCCACATTTTAAATTTGTTTCAAGACAAAGACTTTGTATGGTCACATGAAAATGCCTGAAATAGTTAAGCTATAATTAGAGTTCGAAGTCACTACCATGTCATCTTTTTCCTTTCTCTAATAAACCCTTCCCTTCTTTTGTCCCACGAGGAGCTTCCTGCTCACATTCCCTTTAACAAAGAAAATCTCCTTGGCTGGCTGCCCTGGGTTTCTCTGCCCATTTCCATTTTAAGTCATTTTTTCTCTGTCCAAACTGCCTCCGAAACAAAGGCAGTCGGCAAAACTCGCTGGTGTATTTTGAAAGAAAACTTGATCCCAGGCTGTGAGAGGCTCTGGTGGAATCATGTGGTCTGTTCACCCATCACCCACAGGTAAGCACCCCAGCTGGCTCCAGTGTACACCCTGCATCTCAGACCTTCTCTCCTCATGTCTCTGTAGCATACTCGGTTAGCATGTTTGGCTGTTAACCGAAAGATTGGTGGTTCGAGTCCACCGCAGACCAGTGAAGGGGTGGTGAAGTTGTGGGGACTCAGACTAGCCTTTCAAGGGTCACAGGAAGGGGCTTTCAATGTATAATATTCCTTTACAATGTCTGTTCCCACAAAAGGTGACCCCTTTCTAACTAAAGGCCACCCCCCAAGTTCTCTTTTAGGTCCTGCCAGTTCTGCAAAAGTACAGAACTGCCTTTTCTATAAGCAGCTAACATCAACAATTCAATAGGAAGTGGTATGGGGTACAGGATGCAGAATGTCTTCCTGTCGCCCAGTTATTTACAAAAAGGATGATTTTTCTAACTCTTAAAACCTTCCCCAGAGGACTAATAAACTAATAAAATAAATCACTTCCAATCTCTGTCAAAGCTGTATAACAATTCGACTTGTTCGAAAGAAAGCCGGAAGAGTTGTACAAAGAGTCCATATTAAACCCATATCTTCAAAAGAATAAAAAAAAATTGTTTCCTATCTCAGAATCCAGATCACTCAGGCTCAAAGATTTTGGAGTCAAAGGGACTCCACGGGGTCACGTGCTCCTGCGTGAATCAAAAAGGGTTTCTTCAGGCACTGGGATGAATAATCATCACTTTCTCCACTTTCACTTGCTCTTAGTCAAATTCACTGCCAGAAAATGAATCAGGATCAATATCAGATGTGCCATGAATTGCCAGGATACTGTAATTCCTGCTGCAGCAGACAGAGCTCGTGGCACACATAGAATACACTTCACAGGCCACACATCCTTCATGTGCCCAGCAGCACAGGCCAAGTAAGCAGGTTGGAAACCAGGGGCTCACCTACTAGAGCCTGAGGGCTTGAGCCCTGGGGTCTAGGCATCCAGTCTTCTCCAGTAATTTATTCACTACATACATATGGAAAACTTTCCAGCTCATGATAATATTTGGGGTAAAAGTAAATTTCTTTAAAAAATGGGCCAGGGATATAGCTCAGCAGCACAGCACCTGCCTGGCAAGTGCAAGGTCCTGAGTTCAATTCCCAGTACCAAAAAAGAAAAAAAAAATGTAAGTTGCCTCTCTTCAGAGACTGGGGGAAAAAACTGTCTCTAAATTTCTTGGACTTAACACAATGATTCATTGCACACAGTGTCACCCTTGCTCTTCCTAGGCTGATCCTAAATTGGTTAATTACCTTAGTTACTGATCCCAGATTTTCTTGGACACATCTTTTATATACCCACCTAACCAACCAACTGGCTCAATTCACTACCAGATTTCTTTCATGTTTGGCTATGAGCTACACTAACTGTTATATGTACGAATCGACCAAGCTTTGACAAGAAACAGGTTTACTAGGTAAAAGATTGAGCAGTATGGAATCCAAGTTGTACAGCAGGCTGGGCCACAATGAATGACACTTGGGAAAGAGTAGCTACAGCTAAAAGTCAAACCCAAAACCATACCATGACAGAGGAAGAAAAGGCCACTGCTCTGAGCCTTTCCAGGAAGGACAGCACTTCTCTTTCCAACAGGCCCAAGGATGGCCATTTGTCTGCCGCTTCTCCTCCCACGTTGGCCAAGGGCCCAGCGCAGCACAAGCGCAGCCATCTCCCCTCATAGGGACAGCACATTTTCCTTTTTAGAAAGTATTTTCCCCCAGCTTGCTTCACCCAGGGAATACCTGTGTTCTGGATAAGCATTGGGGATGAGCCTTAGCCACAGACTGTCAGTTCTCACCACCCACATCAGGACAGATCTGCCTGAACCCAGTTCCCGTTTCCCTCACTCCCACGTGCTTCTGAAAGCAGATCAGATCCCACGGGTGGCATGGAAACGGGAGGGGAAGCATGAGAGGCGCTGCCGGGGGAGGGCAGAGGGACCTGTCAAGAGGGAGCTCGGTCTTGCCCTTGAGGTTAGACGGCATCACAGGCACACCCCTCTGCCTGGCCTTTCATCTTAGGGAAGGAAAGCCCCAGCAGGAAGGGGGCTTCCGCCCATCGGAAGTCCCAGAGGGTGCCCAAGATGAGACTCTCTCCCAGAGGAGCCTCACTCCCACCAGGCCAAGAATGGAGTGTTCACTCGTCAGTTGGGGAACTTCCCTTTAATACCGGGGGTCCTGCCCAGCACGACGGGTCCGTGCCGCCAGACTCGCCAAGCCCCCAGGGGCTCCCGAAAAACCGGGACATCCGGACCTGTCACCTGGACCTCAGGGACTCCTTCCCGATCCGCCCGGACGGCGCACGCTGCTCACCCGAAGCTCGCCTTCGGTGCGGTGCAGTCCCAGCCGCCGCAGCCCCACGGCCAGGTCGTTGACACACAGGCCACCGTCGCGGTTGATGTCCAGGGCCTGGAAGAGGGTCCACAGGCGCAGCTGGTGGTCCGGTCCCCCGCAGACCGCGCCGCCGCACGGGTCCCCCAAGGACGCCGGCGACGCGGCGGACGACGAGGCGGCGGCGGCGGCGTCCGGCGGCGGGGAGGCCACGCAACGGCACAACACACTGCTCACCATCGGGCGCGAAGCAGGGGCGTCCGGCGCGGGGTGGGGGCGACGAGGCGGCTAGGACGGCGCGGAAGCGCGCGCTGTCGTCGGAATGCTAGCGCGGGCTGCGAGACGCCGGCAAGCTGGAGGGAGGGGCTGCTTCCGGAAACTCCCCCCCGCCGAGCTCCATCTTGCTGGCCACACCCCCAGGAGTCTCTGACCAACCATATGCCAAGGCCGCAGCCGGGAAAGGGAGGGGAATATGGGTGGAGCCTGTCCAGAGGGCTACCCAGATCAATGAAGGGGGCGGGGCCATCTCGCTCAGCCTGGGGCCGATTCAAACCGAGAAAGGAAAGGATTGGCTGAGCTGGGCAGGAGCATAAATTGCGCAGCGATAGGCAAAAGTCATGAGATTGCCCGGCAGGCGCGTCAGTGTTCAGTTTCCATTGAGAAATGGCAGTTTAGACTGCGGAATTGAAAGCACAAGAGAAGCGGCAGAATACGGAGAGATCGTACCCTGTTATGGGAAATAGGATTTATGAGATAGCAATTGCGAACTGAAGTTACAAAGCAAAATTTGCGCCCTTGAGTGGAATTAAAAATTAACTGGCCAACAGGTTAAGACTGAAAGAACTAAGTACCCTCGGAAGGCCGGATTTTAATCTAACTCTCGAAATCCCCAATAAAATAGCTGAGTTTAACGGCCTAATAGTCGTAATACTGATAAATTGAACGACAGAATGACTTTCCAATGGAAGCAAATAAAGGTGAGGTGGGCGAAGCGTCTGGAGTGATAGACACTCATTTAGACCAATGATCAGTCTACATCCAGTAAGTAGGCGTACCTTTTAGCTGAGCGACAGGCCAGAAAAGCCAATGATCGACAGGATAATTTAAACTAGGGCCAACCAGAAGGGCAAATTCCCTTGGAAAGCTTTGAGAGGCGGGAAGAAGAAAGGTAGGCGGATCTCCGCACGCCTTGGCGGAAGAGGCAGATTCAGGAAGCCATTACGCAGCTGGCTGGCAGCGACCGGGACGGTCGAGGCTGGGCCCTACGCACTTTGCGTAGCAAGGGGGGTTACCTAAGGCCTGGTGCTTGTCTTTGAGCAAGCCCGGTCTATCACCTGTAGGGGGGTGGGTGAGGGTCGAGGCTAGAGAAGAAGAGAAGGGAAATTGGGGTGGTTGAGAGGATTATAATTTATTTAATAATAGGAAAGAAGAGAGGATATGGCTGTCCCAGCCAAAAAGAGGAAGATGAACTTCTCAGAGCGGGAGGTGGAGATCATCGTGGAGGAGCTGGAGCTGAAGAAGCACCTGCTGGTGAACCACTTCAATGCCGGGGTCCCTCTGGCCGCCAAGAGTGCGGCATGGCACGGCATCCTGCGAAGGGTCAATGCCGTGGCCACGTGCCGCAGGGAACTGCCCGAAGTCAAGAAGAAGTGGTCTGACCTCAAGACCGAGGTCCGTCGCAAGGTTGCCCAAGTCCGTGCTGCTGTGGAGGGTGGCGAGGCCCCAGGCTCCACCGAGGAGGATGGAGCTTCTGGAGCTGGGACTGGTGGTAGCAGTGGCGGAGGTGGTCCAGCGGTAGCCCCCGTCCTGCTGACCCCCATGCAACAACGCATCTGCAACCTGCTGGGCGAGGCCACCATCATCAGTCTGCCCAGTACCACAGAGATCCACCCCGTGGCCCTCGGACCCGCGGCCACTGCAGCCGCAGCCACAGTCACCCTGACACAGAGTGAGTGACCTCCCCTGCCCAGATCTATGTGCATAGCCAGTGTCAGGGTACCCTGGGAAATGTAGCCATCAAGGGTCAGAAGGTCAGATGGGGATTTTGAAGCACCACAAGGCCTTCCACTTTGGGCTCCCCAGGCAGAAGTGAGCTTCTTCCCTTTGGGACTTTCTCAGCATGTGGTCTGCCTTCTCCCATACTGGGTTGTCACCACCATTTATGTCCCTGACTCCCACCACTCACTGAACTATGTGGGCCTTGGAGACACAGGCTGTGGCTGTATGTCTACAGGACTTGTCTCAGCACCTATCCCATGGTAGGCACCCAGGATATGCTTGTTGAATGAATACATGAAAATAATACTGCCCAGGTGAGACATGGTTAACATTCACCAGATTCCTGGTTCCTACTGCTAATCTACTAATTCACTTACTCCTTAGATATGACCATTTATTCCATGCCAAATCCTGTGCTGGGCACTAGAATTACCAAGGCATTTAACATATAGGCCCATTAGATTCTAGAGGAGCAGAAAAGGCACACATTTATAGTTTCAATTTCAAGTGGGAAAACCCAAGATCTCATAAGAGGAAGAAACTCCCTGGGGAGGTGGGGACACACACTTGATGTTGGCATTGAAGGGTGGAGAAGACTGACCTCTCCCATGTGCATAGAGACGCGCGCAGCGCTTCTAAGATCCCAACCTGAATTGGGTTTCATAGTTAAGATAATGGTTTATGCCACTGTACACTGCTTGTGATGGGCTATGAACTGTGTCAGCCAGTATTTCTCTTTTGGTTTTTGGTTTGGGGGGAGTTTTGTTTTTGTTTTGGAGTTTTTGGTTTTGGTTTTGAGACAGGATCTTGCTATGGAGTTCAGGCTGGCCTTGAACAGCCCAGGCTGGCCTCGATCTTGTGGTGATCCTCTGCCTCAACCTCCTGAGTGCTGGGATTACAGACATTGCACCACCACTCCTGACTTCAGCCAGTATTTCTCAGTGGGGGTTGGGGTAATCAGACATATGAGTGCCAGCTCCTTCCACCCTCAGTGTTCCATATTTCTCAGTTCCATATATTAAAGTTGGAAAAAAAGACAAACATTGATCTACATCAGATGCTGGAACAGGAAGGACATTTAAGTGTCCCATGGACCAAGGTGATCAAAGAGTCAGAGAGCCATGTACTGGGTACTTTAGCTGCTACTACCCTGTTCCCTGCTGCCAGCTCCTTTTCTGCTTGGCCTCAGGAGACTTAGAAATCCAGACAACAGGGGCTGGGGATTTAGTTCAGCAGCATAAGCACCTGCCTGGCAAGTGCAAGATCTTGAGTTCAAGCCCTGGTACCAAAAAAAAAAAAAAGAAATCCAGACAACATCAAAGGAGGGTGACTTGTCCAGCTGTAACCAGCTATGTGGTCCCCCAGGATGCCTGCTTTGGGCAGTGACCCTGCCTCTGAGATGCCTTAAGCAGCTGGATGAACTCCAGAGCCGTTGTGCCGTGAGTGCTGGGGGACCTGGCACTGCTGAGTGAGCCATGTGACCTTAGGCAAGTCACTGGGTTTCTGGGTTCCTCATCTCTGCAAATGAAGATGATAATGTCTACCTCTTGTCATTATGAGGATTTGATGAACTGATAAGCACAAAGTGCCTGGCAGATAGTAGATGCTTTAAAATCGTTTGCTAGTATGTTTTCCAAGACATGTTCTTGCAAGTATTATTTTATTAGTAGTATTAGTATTAGTATTAGTAGCATCTTTGTTTTTGCCAGATCCAGCACTGCCTCTGGCTGCTAATACAGTCCCTTAGAATCTAGATTTATCCTTAGATTATTATAAAGCCAGGGGGGCCTGAATTCCGTTTTGTCTCCCTCTAGAGCTTAATAGCCACCTCCCCAGCCCACACGGGCTTCATTGTTCCCAGAAGGTGACCTCCTGTGCCTTGGCTCTTTCTTCCCTGCAGTCCCCACAGAAACCACCTACCACGCACTGGAGGAGGGTGTGGTCGAGTACTGCACAGCTGAGGCCCCGCCACCTCTGCCGGCTGAAGCCCCGGTGGATATGATGGCCCAACACAGCGACACATCTGTCAAACCACAGGCACTCAAGAGTCGCATTGCCCTCAACTCAGCCAAACTGATCCAGGAGCAGCGGGTCACCAACCTGCATGTGAAGGAGATCGCCCAGCACCTGGAGCAGCAGAACGACCTGCTACAGATGATCCGCCGCTCGCAGGAGGTGCAGGCCTGTGCCCAGGAGCGCCAGGCCCAGGCCATGGAGGGCACCCAGGCAGCTCTGAGTGTGCTCATCCAGGTCCTCCGACCCATGATCAAAGATTTCCGCCGCTACCTGCAGAGCAACATGCCCACTCCAACCCCTGCCGCTGACCCGGGACAGGTGGCCCAGAACGGGCAGTCTGACAGCGTCATCCAGTGAGGACGGGGTCCCTGCCTTCTGCTGTGATTGGATGAACACTCTCTGGTCTCGTAAGTAGCTTCTGGGATTGGCTGTAGGCTGACCCCATGGACAGCTCCCACTTTGGGGTCCACCGTTCTGAGACAGGAAGGAAACTGGGAAGAGGAACACGTTGGGCACCTGGAATCCAAACTCACTTCCTCCTGTTTTCTGAAGCTGCCTTGCTAAGATCCAGAAGGCTGGTTCGCTAGGGGGGGTCACAGAGTTGGTGAGGAGACACAGATGGCCTTAGGCCAGGGCTGGGGACATAGCCCAGATTCCATACAGGAAAACCTTTAGGAAATACTGTCTCTAGCCCAGAGCCCCAGCCCAATGCCTGGCTTTTGAGTGCCATCATGATGGTGGCACTGGTGCCAGCAAGAGGGCAATAATATCTTCCTCCCACACTGGGCAACACAACTTAAGTCCAAAAAGAAAATCCCGCCCTCTCTCCTGCTCACTGTGCCTCAGTCCTGAGGGAACTGTCCTTACCACTGTGCCCACCAGTCCCCACCCTGGGCACAGCATGGGGTCTCCACCATGTCCCCACCAATACACCCATCTGCAGCCTGCTCAGCACCCCGCGTCTGGTGGGGACGGGCTGGCACTCTCTTGTCTTCCGCTTTATCTCTAACCCCAGAGCTCTGGGCTCAGGTCAGGCTTCAGTTTTAGAGAAAATAAATCCATGTGGAGTCTTGCTGTCCCCACCCACAACAATGGGTTTGAGGTGACTGCTGCCTTTAGTCTATGGTGAGCCTCTGCTAGGTAGACCCAGAGCAGGGCAGCTCTGTGGCCATGCCCTTCCTCCTGTCCTCTCTGCTAAGTCCATTTCCAAGCTCAGCACAAAATAAAAGAATAAAAGCCTGCAGCCCACCAGTATCCCAGCACTCAGGAGGCTGAGACAGGAGGATCGCCATGATTTGAGGCCATGTATTAAATTCAAGGCCACCCTGAACTACATACACAGTGAGACCTTGCCTCAAAAAAAAAAAAAAAAAGAAAAGAAAAAGAAAGAAAGAAAAGGCAGCCCTGCTTGCGCCCCTTCCCGGGACCCTTCTCCCTGCCCTGTCAGTCAATGCCCCTCTGATTGGCTGCGTGATTCCTAAGCCACTTTTAACCTCGGACGTGTGAGGTAGGAGAAAGGAAGCTAACCTAAGAAATGAGACCCGCTGACCCCTCGTGCCGCAGGAGGTGCCGTTCTGCCACCTGGCCTCTCTGAGATGTCCTGAAGGGTTTGACCCAGATGGTGCTTCTCCCTCTCATTTGCAGGCTCGCCATCGATGGCTGAGACACCCACATCTCCCCAGATGTTTCCCAAGTTTGCCGTCTTGCTGCTGGTGCCTTGGCCACACGTGATCCCCGGTGACAACTCGAGGCTTCAGATCTATAAGCAATGGACAGTGCTGCCTGCCTGGGCAGGTCCGTCTAGCATTGCTCAGCATCACCATGATGACTGCCGGAGATGTCCCCACAGTCCGCTGGGAGGTGGCCGTCGTGCCGCGCCCCCTCTGTGGAGGCCTGTGCCCCGTGGTGCCAGCTGCCAGGAGGCGGAGCAAGACTGGGCCCAGCGTGGGTGTCAGGTGGTGGAGCCCGATGGCCCCAGCAAGGGACCTCCCGGGACTTCTGAAGGATCTGCGACTCGGTTTGATTTTTCTCTAGGGCTGGAAATCTGAGCCAATATTGTGTCTGTTTCATTTGGGTATAAAGAAGAAGCCTGGATCACTTAAACTGACTTATTCTTTCCAGGTCATAATTTTAAATTAAAGAAATCACGTGGTTTTTTTACACTGGTTTCTCTGTGTCTTCATTGGTTATATATAGAAGAGATTCAAGACCATAAACTTGGGCTGAATCTGACCTGCCACTTTTGTAAATAAAGTTTTATTGGAACACAGGCACACCCATTCATTGAGGCTCTGTGGCTGTTTTTTATGCCATAATAGCAGTTACTTGGTTGTAACTAAGGCATCTGACCCACAAAGCCAAAAGTATTTATTTTCTGCCTTTTATATAGAAAAAAACCTGTCTATTTCTGGGTTAGGACATGGTTTCAGACTCTAGGGAAGAATTACCAACCCCAGGTCTAACCCAAAACCTAGAATAAACTCCTGGAGGGAAAGTGATAAGACTGTTCAGCTTAAACTTCGGGTGGTGGTATACACAGGTGATCCCAGCACTGGGGAGGCTGAAGCAGGAGGATTGCAGCTACCCAGTGGGATACACAGTGAGACAAAGCCAGTCTTGAATACATAGTGAGACCCTGTCTCAAAAAACATTAAAAAATTGCATTTAATTTTATTTTTTTGGTAACAGGAATCAAACTCACAACCTCACACTTGCCAGGCAGACACTGGGCCACTGAGCTATATCCCCAGCCCAAAGACTGCATTTGAAACCAGCTCCGGGAGTGATCCCACCTTCCTAAAGGCCAAGAACTCTGGCTCCCAGACTACGAGGCCAGCTCAGCAGAAATCCGGGTCCTGCTCCAGAGAAGGCTGCCTCTCTGGAGTCTGCCGAGCCAGCGAGAGATTCCGAGGGCGGAGATACCAGAGAGTAGGGATGGCCTCAGCCCTCCTGGGCCCAGTTACAGCCCGAGGAAGAAGGTAATCATAGTCTTCTCGGTTTGCAATTGAGGACACTAAGGGTCAGAGAGGTTAAGTAGTTTTCCTAGGGCCGAGTATGGTAGCACTTACCTGTAATCCCAGCATATGGGAGGCTGAGGCTGGAGGATTCTGGGCAATTTAGTGATTTAATGAGACTCAGTCTCCAAATAAATAGTGGCTAGAGATAGCTCAGTGCAGAAGCCTGGATTCAATCCCCAGTACTGCAGAAAAGAGAAAAGCAAGCAAGCAGGTAGGGGAAGGTGCTCTTTCACTCTGCCTCAGATCTTCATGGTCTCAAGTTTCATCCATCCTTAAACAGCAGGTGACACAGAATGGCATCTCCTTGACAGGGGTGCTCTGCAGATGGGAAGGGAACAATGCCTTCCATTCTCCAGGCCCGAACTGTGTACATGGTGTCCTAGGCAGGTGCTCTGTAATATTTAACCTTGATTAACCTGGGTGGCTTTCAGGATGCCGAGGAGATTAGTAAAGCACACTTCTGGGTGTGTCAGGGTAGGTCATGGGAGTGTGACCTCGGGCCTTGGGGACTATATCTGCTCCCTGTCCCTTTCTCCCTAGGTTTGGTTTGGTTTGGTTTGGTTTGGTTTGGTTTGGTTTGGTTTGGTTTGGTTTGTTTGTAACAGGATTTCACTGTGTAGCCCAGTCTGGCCTCAAACCCATGGTGATCCTCCTGCCTCAGCCTACCAAGTGTAGGATTGCAAACATGCACCATTATGCCCAGACAAACGGGAATTTTTGATGATGCTGGAACTAGAGGGTGGCAGGGCACAGGGAGCAGAGTGAAAAGGATTTAAGGCAGGCTGGGGTGCAAGAGAGCAAGGCCAGTGCAGGAAGAGCTCCGGCTAAGAGGCTCTGGCTGTGTCAGACTGAGCTTCCTTTAGGAACCGTGTAGCCTGTGATCACTGTGACCGAGGAGGAAATGCCAGGTTCCCTTTCCCATGGGACAGTTCCAGGCCCGGTCCTGCAGGCGAGGATGTCTCCGCACTGCAGGGTTAGCCCCCAGGAAGAAAGGCTCCTGCAGTTTTCTGGATTAGAGACAGAGGGACAAGAACCAGCAGGACTAGGAGTGGGATAGTATGGGAAGCTTGCAGCCACTTGTAAGTGGCTTCACACCGAGCCTGCATGGAGTAGGTGCTCGGTGAAAGGAGCAGCCTATGTCAGCCTTCTCTTGCTGTGTAACAGACAACCCCACAACCCAGAGGCTGAAGCCACCCCCTGGCTCCTGCTTTTCACTCTGATCAGGGCTGGGGGACAGCTGGTCTGCTTCCTGGAATGACAGGCAGCTCACGTGCCTGTCAGGTGGAAAATCTCCCTGGGGGCTTTCTTTCCCTGGGGACAAGTTTCATACAATCTCCTGGACCCCAGGACAGCGGCCAGGAGCACCGCTGGGGGACCAGGCAGGGTTACCCCAAGGCTCTGGGTCACAGATGACAAAGCCAGTTCAGCGCGATGTCTGCAAAGGGGTGCGGTTTTCGCAATGGCTGTGCCGTGGTCCAGGCCCAAGGCAAGGCCTGAACGTGCCGCTACTGTCCCTGCAAAGCTGCCACCTCTTCTGTCCACCTTGTCCCTGGCCAACTCCTGGGCAGCACTGGGCTCAGCCCAGCCTTGCCGATCACCCACCCTTGGACCCCTTGCCCTGGGCTGCTGATTCCCAACTGATTCCCAGCCTTGTCCACGCTGGGCCTGGTTGTTGCTGCCAGCCTGGCTTAGTGGCATCCTGATTCTCAGCTGTCAAAGCTGGGCACTTGGGTGACACCGTTGGTCCCTTTTTATTGCCACTTTTCATATCCTATAGTTCTTCCTTTTTTTTTTTTTTTTTTTTTGATCCTGGAAACTGAACTCAGAGTCTTCACATTGGACCTCAACCTCTGCCCTTTTCCACTTTGTTCTGTTTATTTGAAACAGAGTCTCAATAAGTCTCTAAATTGCCCAGGTTGAGTTCAAGCTTGTGACCCTCCTACTTCAGCCTCCTGTGTGCTGGGACTACAGGGCACGCACCACCACGGACAGGACAGGATCTCACTGTGTGGCCTCAGATTTGCAGAGACCTTTCTGCTTCGGCCTCCAAAGTGCTGGGATTACACACATGCACCACCACAACCTTTACGTTTGCCACTCCTGTTGCTCAGAGCACCTTCCTTCCTTACCACTTGCCTGCCTTTTATCCTCCTGTCCAGCTGTGGTCACTTCCTGCAGGAGCTTTCTCGGGTCACACCGCATTTCCTGTCACATGTTTATCCCACTGTGTACTCTGTGCACATGTATGATCGTGTGTATAAATGCCTGGGTCCTACTGGGGGGGTGTGACCTCGTGTGATTAACCTTTGGGGCTGGAACACTTTGGGGGACTGTGGGGAGGGTGTTTACCAGCACCTCGATCCCACCCAGGGCCAGCGACCCCTCCCCTGTCCAGCTGGACAATCAGAAATGGATGCAGACCATGCCTGAGCACAGGATGGGGAGACGAAATCCTCCCACCAGGGCATCTGTCTTCTTAGTTACTCTTCAAGTACACAGCACAGATCCCGATTATGTTTTTTATTTCATTTTTGGTTTTTTGAGACAGGGTCCTACTCTGCACCTTCCTAGTTTAGCTTGACCTTGAACTCACTAAGTAGCCCAGGCTGGCCCTGAATTTGTGGGGCTCCCCGCTCAGTCTCCAGGGTGCTAGCATTCAGGTTAGTGCACCACCTCCAGGGCAGTGACACCTATTTGTAAGTGGCAGAGTTACCTGGCATTAGCCTCCCCTATGACTCAACCTCCCATGAGCGCCTGAGCAGGAATCAGCCTTGGGGAGCTGCAGTCTGGACCTTGGACCTGCAGCAGGTGCATCAGCAGCCCCACCTGCACGCTGTGACCTCAGAGGAGCCCCACCTCTCTCGGGGCTGGGGTTCCCTTCCCGTGCAGCCTCAGCCTACAGGCTGCTGAGAGCTATGCCTACGATGAGTGATAGCGTGGATCAGAATGTGGGAGTCCACTCGCCCCTGGCTTTCAAGGATGTGAAGGGGCTGAGAAGGGCACATCTGGGCGGGCGCATGCGCTCTGAAGTTCTCCAAGGATCCTGCTAGTCCCTCATCACACAACCACTGCCCACGTAGAACAGCTCAGGTGACACATGGCTCATCTGGAGCTTCTTCCACCTCCTGCCAGAGGCCGGCTCAGAACCAGGGTTGGGGCCAGGGGAGGTCAAGATCATAGGGCTGCCCTGCCTGACCCTTTTTACAAAAAATGGCCCCTTTAAACCTGCTGCCTACTAAGGATATCTAAGCCTTCAGGCCAAAAAAAACCCCTCCTAGTCTGGGTTCAGTCATGGAAGTGGCTTGGGAGTTCCACACTTAACCCACTGGGGGCCAGAGGCAGACAGCGAAGACAGAGGCGGGAGGCCAGGGCAGGCCTCTTTCCTCTGCACCTCCCCTCTTCCTCCTCAATGCATGCGGTAGTCCTGCCTACGATGGTCCCAGAAAGATGGCCCTTCTTTTGAGGTTTTGCTTTGCTTTGCTTTGCTTTGCTTTGCTTTGCTTTGCTTTGCTTTGCTTTGCTTTGCTTTGCCTTGTTATTATTGTTGACACAGGGCACTGCTATGCAGCTCAGGCTGACTTTGAACTCTCAGTGACCCTCCTGCCTCAGCCTCCCAAGCGCTGGCTTCATAGGTGCGTACCACCATGCCTGGCTGGTGAATGCCCCTTCCTTGGCCCTGGCTGGTGTGACTCATGGGGAGGACTAGGCTGAGCTCATGGCTTGGTTGGTCCTCAGCTGAGTCAGTGTGAGCCAGGTTAAAATTAACAATCACATTCATTCACCCACCCCTCAGGAATCAGTGGTGAGGGGCCTGGCCACCACAGGCCGCCCTGGGGCTACAGCCACAGGGGCCTTCTAGCAGGGCACTGTTCTAGTAGGACAGGGGCCAAAAGACATTCCAGACCTCTTGTTTTTCTTTATTCTACCCCTTCTTCCCTCCCTACCTCCTCTTCTCTTGTTCAGTGCTGAGGCTGAACCCTGAGCCATCTCACTGAGCTACATCTCCAGCCATTTTTAAATTTTTTTATTTTGAGACAAGGTGTTGCTAAGTTGCTAAATTACTCAGGCAAGGCTCTAACTTGTGATCCTCCTGCCTCAGCCTCCCAAAGTGCTGGGATGGCAGGTGTGCACCACCACAACCAGCTCTTATGATTTTGTCTGCACATTGCCCAGGCTGGTCTCAAACCCGTGATCCTTCTGCTTGCCTCCTGAGTAGCTGGGATTACAAACGAGCGCCACTTTCTGGCTGTCATGTTGCCTGCTCAGCAAACAGAGATTCCCTGGGCTGTGACCCTCTGCTGGGTTTTGGAGCCTGGCCTCCTGCAGTCTCTGTGCTGGCCACATGCAGGAAGGGGGAGCCCACTTGTCCCTGGGAGGCAAGGGTGTGACCCAAGGAACAGTCTCAAGGAGCAACACACAGAAGCAAGGGAAGCCCCGAAGCAGCCCTCTAGCTTCGCTTGCTTTTATTTACTTATTTTGGTTTTTGGGAGGGGTCTCCTTATGCAGTCCAGGCTGGCCTTGATCTCCGGGCGATCCTCCCAATGCTGCGGCCACAGGTGTGTGTGCCACACATGGCTTTTTATCCGTAATCTTAGAAGTCACGTGGCCGGGCAATAGCTGCACAGTCTCTATAGAAATGGTGTTTAACCCATTTCCTGCTCACAGCCAACATGCAGTCAGTTTTCAGTAAGGCAGAATCACTGCATTTTCACCACGAGTAAGACCAGGATGCCACCAAGAGAATGAGGCCTTTGGCTTCCAAAAACCACCCGTATGTTACAGAGACAGGAAAATAACCATCAGCGTGAGGTATCTGGTAGCAATCTTTGAGGCAAGTAGAGGGTTGTAATCTGGGAAATATCTCGGGGTAAACAGTGCTGCAAGAAATACAGGGGCAGTTGGGAAGCGGCCGTTGCTGTTGTTGGTTTTGCTTATCTATTTATTTTGTTATTTGGGACAGGGTTTTCCTATATCCTTTAGGCGGGCCTTGAACTCACGATGTGGCTCAGGCTGGCTTTGAACTGCCAGCGATCCTCCTGCCTCTGCCTCTGGAGTGCTACTTTAGGACCAAGGTGTATGTTCCCACACCCAGCAGGAGTTGGGCTTTAAGGAATTTTTGAGGAAAATTAACTGTGAGACTGTCTTTGTTTATCTCAAACCGGCTGAAAAGCCCCTTTGATCACTTGGACCTGCGCAGCTGTCTGACATGGGAGGCCCCAAACCCCAGCCTCTGACCGCTGGTGCCTCCCGCTTTTTGAACAGGTGGAGCCACGGGCTCTGACTACGCATGTGCAGAACACTCCCTCCCTCCCTCCCTCCCTCCCTCCCGCTCACCCCTCTCCACACCGCAGAGCACCCATTCTCTTCCCCACTAGTACCCCAACCCCTGATTTGAGTCCTGGGGCTCTCCTTCCTCATGGCCGGCTGCCTTGGAAACAAATTCTGCAAAAGCCAGTTTGAGGCAGGGGCCCCCTTGAGGCTGGTTCAGTAAATGTGCGCTCTGTCTTCTTGAATTCAAAGCAGACAGCTGTCATCAGCCGCTGAGAGTCCTACTGCCTTCTGCCACCATAAGGGTCTGTGATTCAGATTTTAGCACAAACTATCCCTGGGTATTTACCTAGATTAGTTATCTCTCATGTTATAACCCGAGGAACGCTTGCTTTAGGGACTGACCAGGCCGGGGCTGCACATTCCTGGCCTTCACCCCTCTTTTTCGTTATTGTTTATTTGTCTGTGTTTGTTTTTTGAGACAGAGTTTCCTTACGTTGCCAGGCTGGCCTCGATCTCACAGTGATCCTCCTGCCTCAGCCTCCCCAGCGCTGGGATTGCAGGTGAACACAGCACACCCCACTGTGGCCCTCATTTTGGAAGTGAAAGTGGACTGGAGGTGGAGGCTGCAGATTAACCAAGTTGCCCAAAGCTCTGATGCAATACCCCACCCCACCCCCATGGCTGAGCCACAGGATTCTGCCCCACTGGCCACTGAGTATTGGACGAGGCCCCAGGTCCAAACTGGGTCAGTGGTTCTTTCTCTGAAGCGTGAACCTGGATCCAGAGTCCAGCTCAGTCTTTGTGGCAGGTCAGAACTCCCTCCCTACCCTTCACACACCAGGACACAGGAAAGGCTGCTGGAGGGGAGAGGAGGGGAAGGGAGGGCGGGAGGGGAGGGGAGGGAAGAAGGTGCAAACAGAACGGGCTGTGACAATCCTACAGGTGACCCTGCCCCATAAACTTCCCGGGTCCCCTTCCCAATGCCTGAGAGATCCCCATAGTTTTCTAACCCTTTCCCCTTCAGGGGTAATTAAAGCGGATGTGGTGGCACATGCCTGTCATTCCAGCACTTGGGAGGCTGAGGCAGGAAGATGACTGCAAGTCTGAGGTCAGCCCAAAGGGCAGAGTGAGACCCGGGCGCAATAAAACAAAACAAAACAAAACAGCAAAGATCCCCACCTCTCCCCCTCATAGCCTCTCTAGTCAGCCCCAGGGTCTCCTGCTCTGCTTCCTGTCCCTGTACACTCAATGGTGTTTTCTGGAATTTACCATAAGTGAAGTCATGCGGTGTGTACTCTCTTTACCTGGCTCCTACCCGGTCTAATTATCTTGAGACATGTTCATGTCGTGTGGGCACTAACCCTGCATCCACCCCTCATCCCTCTGTGGCCAGGAGGGTACACTACAGCTGGTTCTCTCTTGCTCTCTCGCTCGCGCTCTCTCTCTCTCTCTCTCTCTCTCTCACACACACACACACAGTCTCCCTGTGCAGCCCAGACTGGTCTCAAACGCACGCTGACCCTCCTGCCTCAGCAGCCGTGCACTGCCATGCCAACCCCTTTGGCATTTTCCTTAAGACAAATGGCCAGAGCATTCTTTACTTGTGTTTCTGTGCCACCCGCCACCGTTTTTGATAAAGTGTCTTCTCTGCCTAAGTTGGCTTTGGATTCAGAGGCCAGCGCGCTTTTCACGTCCAGGCCGGAGCCTCCCCTCCGTCATATTTCTGCACATTTACTCCCAGTGTGCGCTTGCCTTTCCCGTGTCCTAACTCTGATGTTAACCCTCACTGACTATGAGGACCTTTCGTCAATGGAATCGCTTGTTAAAACCGAGAGGAACCCAGGGTGGTGTACACCTATAATCCCAGCACTCAGGAGACTGAGGCAGGAAGGCTGAGTTCAAGGCCAGCCTGGCTAATTTATCCAAACCTTATTCAAAATAAATAAGTAAATATTTTAAAAGTTAAAATAATAAAACAGCAGTGAGGGGAGCTTGCCTATCACCTTGGCATGAATGAAAATGGCCCAACAGCAATGGGAGGGGTAGGCTCTCCTCAGATGGGGAGAAGGAGCAGAAGTTTGTATAAAATCACTGGAGGAAAAAAAAAATCACAGGAGAAATGAGCTGATGGTGCATTAAAAATATCTTTAAATTCTGCTTCTTTTGACTCAGCAAGTTCAATTCTAGGAAATAAATAAACAAGCAATTTGAGCAATAAACTAACTGGGCGTGGTGGTGCATACCTGCAATCCCAGCCCTTGAGATGTTGAGGCAGGAGGATGATAAACTGGAATCTAATCTGGGAAATTTAGTGATTTAGCAAAACCCTGTCTCAAAGTAAAAATTATAATACAGAGTTGGGGGTGGAGCTCAGAGCAAAGTCCCTGGGTCCAATCCCTAGTTCTGAGAAAAGAATAGGAGGCAGTGAGCTCTCTGTCCCCGTTTTCTTTGGGCTGAGCTGGGCTGGGGGGGCCACAGGCACTCATGGCTGGCTGGCCTCGGGACCCTGGCCCTCTGTCCTGATGTGGCCTGGGGCCCTTTTGCTGCCAAACATGGGCAGGAGGCGCACCAGGATTGGGGCTGGGAGGTCAGAGGGGCTGGAATCCACCCCCCACCCCGTTCCCAGCAGGGCAGGTGGAGCCAAAGGGTCCGGGCCTCACCAGCCGCCATCCTGCCCCTCCCCAGCAGAGGGGGGCCCAGCCCCTCCGGTGCAGCCAACCCCTCTTCCTTCATCCTGGCTCCTGTCACACTCCTCAGGGGAAAGCATCCCCCCAAAGCTCATACGTTGGAAACTTAATCTTCAAACTGGGTGTGGTAGAGCAC
This sequence comes from Hydrochoerus hydrochaeris, assembly GCA_004027455.1. Lineage (NCBI taxonomy): Eukaryota > Metazoa > Chordata > Mammalia > Rodentia > Hydrochaeridae > Hydrochoerus > Hydrochoerus hydrochaeris. The sequence goes on from PVLA01009014.1 coordinate 70,424, forward strand.
ACTTATAATCCCAGCTACTTGAGAGACAGGCAGGAGGATCATAAGATCAAACCCAGCATGGGCAATTTAGTGAGCCGGGGATTTAGCTCACTGGCATAAACGCCTGACTTGCACAGGTACAGTCGTGAGTTCAATCCCCAGTACCAAAAAATAAAAAAATAAAAATAAAAGAAGGAGAAAAAAGAAGGAAGAAAGAAAAGAAAGAAAGAGAAGTTGCAACTCTGGCTGGCCTGGAACTCACTGTGATCTTCCTGCCTCAGCCTCCTGCACCACCACACTCAGCTTCTTCCATTCTAAGATGAGTTCAGGTTCCTCCACACGCCTCTCCCCCACGTTAACTTAACATCTCTGAAAATTGCACACAGCATAAGACACCAGCAACCAGCTAGCGAGAGTGACCTGCTCCTCAATGCCTGCACACACGCTTCACAGCCTGACGCTTCCAAGGACAGGAGAGCGGCAGTGGGACCCCCTGAAGGGCAGCACCTCCTCAGGAGCGCGGGATGAACTGGAGCGCAATCTGGGTGGGAAACCACGGACCCCCAGCTTGGGGTGAAGGGAGCCGGAAGCCAGACTGCGTGTGCAGAGTTTCAGGAACACGACCGTTACATTGTTTTAATCGCAGTTTCCTCTGACTAAGCACCATCGGCATACATGATTTTTTAAAACAGTCTGTCCAAGTAATTTTAATGGCGCATCTTCCACCGGGTATGGTGGTAAATTCCTGGAACACGGGCACTCTGAGGGGCAGAGGCTGGAGGGTCAGAAGTTTGAGCCCAGCCTGAGAAACACAGAGACTTAATGAGCCCCTGTCTCAAAAATAAAAGCCGAAGATTTAGCTCAATACAAAGGCTGAGGGTTCAATCTCCAGTACTGCAAAAAATCCATTAATAAATGTAAATAAATAAAAGATCACTTTCAATAAATATGAAATAAAATATCTAATTGATATTTGTTTGTTTGTGTGTGTGTTGTTGGCCACAAACTGACTATGTAGCCCAAGCAGGCTTTGAACCCCAGGAATCCTTCTGCCTCAGCCTCCTGAGCACTGGTATACACCACCACATCTGCCAGAAATTCTAGTTGATAAAGAAGGATGATGGCTGGGGATTTAGCTCAGGGGCAAAACGCCTGCCTGGCAGGCACAAGGTCATGAGTTTGATCCTCGTGTACCAAAAAAAAAAAAAAGAGAGAGAGAGAGATAAAGAAGAATGATGCCATACTTTACATGGTAGTGCTTTTCATCGTTGTTTTGCTCCTTCGTTTGTTTTCTTGCTTGTTTCGATATTGGATATGTATCCAGGACCTTCACAAAGAGCTGCAGCCCCAGCCCTTTGATTTTAAGAAGGGTTTCGTAAAAAAACTAAATTGCTGAGGGTAGGCTCAAACTGTCCTGCCTCAGCCTCCCCGAGAGCTGGGATAACGGGACTGAGCCATCAGCCCCCCCCCTCCTTTCTTTTGCTTTCTGCAGGGCTGGAGGTGGAACGCAGGGCCCTGCAGTGCTGGGCCAGCGCGCGGCAGGCCGGCACTCTCCCACTGAGCTGCAGCCCCAGCCCCCGCCCCCGCCTTTTCAGCCTTTTAATGATCTAAAAACGAACGATGCATCTTTCACATAGAGGCGTGTTAGCTTTGACTCAACACTGCAGCGTCGTTCCTACCCTCAGGGTTGCGCTAGGGCTCTGGGGCGCGACCCAAGAGCGCGCAGAGCACCCACCGGGCGCGCAGAAGGCGCCTCGTGGCCGGCGGTTCTCTGTGCGCGCTGCAGGTGGCGCTGTTTTGCCACAGCCCCGAGTTCCAGCCTGACAGACAGCGGGAGTGTCCAGCTCTCACCTGGAGGAGACGTGACCGATTCTTCCAGCCTGTCCGGCTCCGGACTGGTTCTGGGCAGACAGCGATCCGGCGGAGAAATCAGGGCTGCAGCTGGGCATGGTGGTGCACATCTGTAATCCCAGCATCTGGGAGGCTGAGGCAGGAGGGTCGCTGTTAGTTCCAGGTCAGGCCAGGCTACAGAGCTAGCAAGAAGGGGTGCTGTGAGTGGAGCCGCCGTGAGGATTGGGGTGTCCCTCTCTCTGTGTGCCTCAATTTCCCCTTCTGTCTGCTCAGCCTGAGATCCCTGACAATGACGACTCAGGTGGCCGAGTAGCCTCACCCTACCCTGCCCCAAAACAGGCAGGAGCCCTGTGAGCACCTTCCTCCCAGCCAACCTTGCTCGCCACCCCTGTGGTCCTGATGTTTCCCCACTCCTGAATGGGGAAACTGAGGCCCAAAAAGATCAAGTTTCTTTTCCAAGATGAACAGTTACAGCCTGTAGTGTAGCTGGGTCTCCGGGCGCCTACATCTGTGCGCAGTAGAGGCAAAACAGGGTGGGAAAGGGCTCTGCGCCATAGGAACTGGCTAGGAGGGAAGCCAGCCAGGGAAGCCTGCTTGAAGTCTCTCTGGAAGGCTGAGGCAGGAGGATCCCAAGTTCGAGTCCCGATGATATAGTGAGCTCCTGCGTCAAAACAAGAAATAAAAAGGACTGGAGCTCAGTGAGAAGGCTGTGGGAAGTTGCTTATTAAGGTGATGGTTTAGGCCTGCATGCCTGATTTGTGTGTCTAAAATTACAGTAAAGAGTTGTTTTCTTTAAAAACATATGATTTCCTAGAAGTAAGAAGCAAGAAGAAGAAACCAATAGATTTTATCAAAATCTAAGATATGCAGGCTGGAGGGCGGGTACTCCATGCGTGTAGCTCCGGTTTCCAGCACTAGCACTAGAAAAAAAAAGACGTATAAAATAAAGAAGCATATAAGCCAGGCATGGTGGTACATGCCAATAATCCCAGCACTCAGGAGGCTGAGGCAGGAGGATCACTGTGAGTTTGAGGTCAGCCTGGGTTACATAGCAAGACCTTGTCTCAACAAGAAAAAAAAAAATGGAGGAGGAGGAGGAGAAGGAGGTGGAGGACATTCCAAATCTGAAATACTACTAGTGTTTTCACACCAAACCATGTCATTACTTTCAGAGAAAATGAGGGAGAAGATAAGGTGGTGTCCAGACGTGGGGAGGTAACGCCTCATGTTTGGTACCACACTAGACAGTGTGGGGCAGATAGATACACAGAACAAGTGGTAGAAAACGGCTGAAACCAATCTATCAAAAATCTACCCGAGGACAGCAATACCTCCTAAGGTACGGTGTGCACCCCCCCAGCCTGCACCTCTAGCTACTTGGGAGGCTGAAGCAGGAGGATCACAAATGCGAGGCCACCCAGGGATGATTTGGTGAGCTCTCAAGTAAAAATTAAAAAGATTGGCAGCAGGAGCTCATTGCTTGGAAATGTGAGACGTGCAAGTGCTAGAAAAAAAGCCTCAAAACACCGAAAGCGGTGGCTGCCGGGAGACGGATAGGCTGACAGGAAACCGCCGCCCGCCCCGCTCCCTGCTGCCCCTACCTTCGGTGTCCTTCGTGCGTTCCTTCCCCCAGAAGACCGGATCTCTCAGTCCTGAGCCCCACTTCCGCCGGAGCTCAGGGCTGCAACCCTGGGGCGGCGTCTTTCGGGGTTCCAAGTGCTCCTGAAAGCTGAGGTGTGATTTCTGAACGGGGCGCGGGGTACCCACAAGAGGTAGCGTTCCTCTTCCAGTACTGCGGCCTTTGTGCTGAGCTACATCTGCAGCGCCCCTTTTACAGTCTCATCTCGAGATCGGGTCTTTTTTTGGATTAGTTGAGTGGACTGGTACACCGTAGCACTCGTAAGGATCACATCCCTCACAGGGAGCTTTTATCTGCACATCTCTGTTGGGATAGGGTCTTGCTAAATTGCCTGAACCTCTGTCCTCCTGCCTCGGCCCTCCAGAGTGCTAGGATTAAAGGCACGTGTGCCACCGTGGCTGGCTGGCTGATGTGTTAGTCACTGGAGTGTGGCATTATTTTGTTAAATAAAAACTCTTAATGAAAACACTGAGCTCACCGGAAGAGTTGCTGTGCATTGGGGTCAAACATTATAAATGTTCTCATTTAGAATTTGTTGGTTGATTTGTTTGTTTTGTCTTGTTTTGTTTTTGAGACAGGGCCTCACTATGTAGTTCAGGCCAAACTTAAACTCACAACATAGTCCAGGCTGGCCTCAAACTCACAACAATCTTTCTTCCTCAGCCTCCAGAGAGCTGGGATCACGGATGGTCCTCACCACACCTGGATCCTCATTTAGTATTGTGAGCAACTTTGATTATTAGTCAGAGTTTTGATTTGAGGAAATGGGCTCAGAGAGGTAAAGACACTTCCTGGATGTCACCCAGCCAGCAAGCCAGAGACTCAGAACCCAGGGTTTGTCTGGCTGCTGAGCACAGGGCTGTGGGGACTACTTCAGATCGCGAGGTACAGTCCCTTTTCTCTCGGAGAAGCAGGGGTTTGCTCCATACCTTACAGTGAGACCAACACAGGCCACAGCCCCCACCCCGTTTCCTTCCCTTGAACCCCCGACTCCTGAGATTATCTGAGACCTCCCCTGAGAGTTTGGATTGGGGTTCTGACTGCAGGTGACACCAGCCTGGCTGTCTGTGCAGGGCAGGGTGGGGCCAAGAGGACAGCGCAGAGGAGCCTGGGGCCACCAGACTGGGGGGCCTGGGGCCAGGGCCGGCGTCCACTCAGCTCCCCCTCTTTTTTTCCAGTGCTGGGGACTGAAGCCAGGGCATCTCCACTGAGCTACCTCCCAGCCCTTTTCTATTTATTTCGAGACAGGGTCTCGATAAGTCTAAATTGCCCAGGCTGGCCTTGAATTTGAGATCCTCCTGTGTCAGCCTCCCGGAGTGCTAGGATTATAGGCGTGCACACACCTGCCTCCTGCTACTTCTTTAGCAAAGCCTTGATCCCACCTCCAAACTTGCAAGAGCCATGTCCCAATGTACGGGACCCCATCTCTCCAGCCCTAACCTCCTGAGCAGTGGATGCTACTGAGAGGCCCGGAAAGGCCAAGCCCAGCCCTCACATTGGCACAGCCGAGAGCCCCTGTGGTGCAGAGCCTGCCCAACCGCTGAGCCCCGCTGTCCCCCTCAGAGCCCGCCCAACCGCTGAGCCCCTCTGCCTCCCGTGCTGGTCGCCTCTGATGTCAGCCCAGGGAGTCTCAGGGAACACAGCACTTGGGGCGTCGCCCACATCCTGGGGCCAGTCCCGCCTCAAAGATGTGGATTTGAGAGAGCTGTGGCGCTGGGAGCTGATCTCTCACAGAGGCCTGGCCTCTGTCCCACCTGACTCTCTGTGTGGTCACAGCCTGTGTCACAGACCCTGGCAGCCTTGGCCGGTGCTGCGGGGACACTCATGCTCGGGTGGCATCTGGAGTTTCCACCCACCTGCGCTGTGTTGCTCCTCCCTCTGCTGTCAAAGAAGCCCCACCCGGGGCTCTCGTGGGGACCTGGAGCTGAGGTGTCTTGGTGGCAACCTGGAGAGGGCCCGGAAGTCAGGAACAGTTCTGTCACTGGGAAGAATCTCCACTCCTCGGAGCCTCCCTTTCCCCATGTCGTGTGTGGCCCAGCTTCTGTTTTGCTAAGGAAGGTCCAAGTTTGCATCTTGGGTCACTGTGGCTTGTGGCCATCTTTTCTGTTTTGAGCCCAGGGCCTTTGCACTGAGCTACATCCGGGTCCTTTTTTGTTTTAAATTTTGAGACGGCATCTCATTAAGTTGTCCAGGCTGGGCTGAACTTGCAGTTCTCCTGCCTCAGCCTGGTTCACTCCTCAGCTTCATCAACCTCTCCTGTGGAAACAGCCCATCTAGAAAACACACCGGCTGGGCATGGTGCTGCACACCCGTAATCACAATCCTCAAAAGGCTGAGGCAGGAGGTTCACCATGAATTTGAGGGGAGTGTGAGCAACATAGTGAGACCCTGTCTCAAAAAAATCAAAACAAGGAAAATTGAAGGAAAAAAAAAAAGAGCTGGTGTGGTGGCTCACACCTATAATCCCAGCACTCAGGAGGCTGAGGCAGGAGGATCGTTGTCAAGTTCAAGACCAGCCTGGGCTACAAAGTGAGCTCAAGGCCAGCCGGAACTGCATAGTGAGACCCTGTCTCAAAAAGACAAAAGAAAAAAAAAAGGAAAAAGAAAATTCACATCAAGACTGGGGGGGGCAGTGTGCTCTAGGCTCCCTCCCCCAACAATCCTGCCTCGAGCTCCTGCATCCTGGCCCTGGGCCCTTTCTGCACTGTAGCAGCTTTATCACTGTGACTGCCTTTTTTTTTTTTTTTTTTTTTTCAGTACTGGCGATGAACTCACAGCCTCTGCACTGAGCTGTGTCTCAAACCTTTTCTTTCTGACAGCTAAATTGCTCAGTTACCCAGACAAGACTTGAACTTGTGATCTTCCTGCCTCAACCTCCCAGATGCTAAAATTACCCACAGAGATTAGGCTGTAAAAGACTGCAGCTTCCGCTCTGTCAGTACTCTGGGGGGAAGCACTGCCACACCATGGGGACAGGCAGACAGCAAGGGACAGAGGCCTGGAAGAGTGAGGGACTAGGCCTGCAGCAGTGCCCACCTCCAGAGGCCTCAGCCTCACGCCACCTCCTGAGACCCCGAAGCTGCACTGGCCTGGAGGCTGCTCTGCACCCCTGGCTCAGGAACGGTGTGGATGTCGTGAGATTCACAGACAATCCTCTAAAAATTTTTTTTTTACTTTTTTGAGACAGGTTCTCACTACATAGTGCAGGCTGGCCTGGAACTCACGGCAATCCTCCTGCCTCAGTTCCCTGAGCACTGGGATCATGGGTGTCACACACCGGGCTGGAACCCTGTAAAATTTGCCCTCTGTTCTCAGACTCAATCTTCTTCACCCTCTCACTCAGCACTATCTCCTCCTGCAAAGCCCGCTCTTGTGTCCAATAATCACAAAGCATGTTTTCGTACTTTCATGGAATCTGAACTTTAAAAAAAACCTCTATTAGGGGCTGGGGATTTAGCTCAGCAGCATAAGTGCCTGCCTGGCAAGCACAAGGCTGTGAGTTTGATCCCTGATACCCCCCCCAAAAAAAAACCTCTATTACCTAACAAATTTTTAAAATCATACAGACTAGGTAAACCACAGTCCAGGAGAAAGTGTTTGAAAATGATACTTTATTTGACAGAGTATTGGTGTACAAGACATGTAAATAATTCTTAAAACTCAAAGATAAAAAGGAGAAACCCCTGTAATACCAGCTACTCAAGAGGCTGAAGCAGGAGGATCCCAAGTTTGAAATCAGCCTGAGCCACTTTTGAAAATTCCATCTTGAAACAAATCAGAGTGACGGTGGTAGATGTAGCTCAGTGGTAAAGCCCTTGCCAAGCATGGGCCAGGCCCTGGGTTCCATTCCTAGTCCTGCAAAAGAAAAAGAGAAGCCACCCCTCCAAAAAGAGGGGCGATGTTTTCACAGTCACTTCAAAGGAGACGCAATGCGAGTGACTGCTCAGGAAATGGAAAAGTGCAAGTGTTTCCCTCAGAAATACAGATCAAAATCAGATGAGGGTGCTCTGCACAACTGCCCGAGCATGCAAATAAAAACAACTACACAGAAACTGGCCCTGGGGCCACACACCTGCAATCCCAGCACTCAGGAGGCTGAGGCAGGAGGATCACCAACAATGTAAGGCCTACCTGGGTTATATAGTGAGACTGTGTTGCAAAAAAAAAGAAAAGAAAGAAAAGAAAAAGAAAAAAAGAGGGAAGGAAGGTACACAGAAAGAAAAGAAAAGAAAAAGACTGATGATCCCAAGCAGGGCACCATGTGGTGCATACAGAACTCTCAGGCCTCTGTGTCACCCCTACTCCTGCTTTCCACCCAAGAGGAACCAAGCCTACGTTCCCAGAAGCCTTGAAAAACCATCTTCCTAGCAGTTTTATTTATAGCCACCCCAAGCTGGACACAGCCCTGCTATCCATCAATGGGAAATGGGTGAACAGACCGGTGAATCCACACAATGCAACACTACTCAGCAGGAAGGGGGGCCGACTGCTGAGCCAAGCACCGAGGCGCTGTGGTCTCCAGGCATCTCGCCGAATCAGAGAACCGCTCACAGAGCCCAGCTCTGCGAAACCCGGACACAGGAAGGTGAGGGTGACGGCCTGGGAGGTCAGGCGATGTCCCAAGCAACAGTTGCATTCCTTACACGGAGAGGGGTTTGCTTCACTTTGCATAGATGTTTGCAAAACCTGAGAAATTGCCACGCCTGTGATCTCAGCACTCAGGAGGCTGAGGCAGGAGGGTCCCTGAGTTCGAGGTCAAAGTGGACTATATCTAGCAGGACAAATAAACAACAGTAAACATTTAAAGTGATGCATTTCTTTGTATGTAAATTTTGTATCAAGAGAAAATAGCTATAATTGTCATTTCTCAGTCTTTCAGCTCAGATCAAGTGTAGCGTGCATTCTTATCTTTCATAGCTGCCATATCCTCACCCAAGGACAACACAGTAAAAGGAATTTTGGAAAGAGGAGACGGAACAGGAGCTTGTTCTATCCGCTGCCCACACTGAACGCAGCAGTATTTCTGGGGGGGGAAATAAGGTTACTGTAAACAAACAGTGCAGACTCTGGGAGGAAGTGTACAGTACTGATGTCTGCAGCACTCTATGTGTGTGTGTGTGTGTGTGTGTGTGTGTGTACACGGGTGCGCGTGCGCGCGTGTGCGCATGCACGCATGCTAGGGATTGGACCCAGGGCCTTCACACTGGGCTGCACCCCTAGTTCTTCTTATTTTGTTTTTGAGACCGAGTCTCACTGAGTTGGTAAATTGTGCGGATGGGACATTAACTTGTGATCCTCCTGCCTCAGCCTCCCAGAGTGCAGGGATTACAGGCCTGTACCACTACTCCCAGACCAGGTTACTTTGGAATGTGTCAAAAATAAAAATGGGGAAATATTTAAAAATAAAGATGGAATAGAGGATAAGACAAAGACAACTAATGTGTGTTATAGGTGAATACAATACTAATGTTAGAATCTAGGCGGGGGAAGGTGAACATTATCGTAAAATCAGTTGTTTTGTGGGGAAAGAGGGAAGGGAAAGTACGAAGAATTAAGTTGTGTTACATGCACATAAGAACTCCCCTCAGTGAATTTAATCACTACCTACTGCAAACATGGGCTAACAGAAATTTTTAGAAGTCTTTTTTAAAATCGTCTTTATACTAAAATATTGGAAAAATTGAAAAAAGGAAGGAAGCCAGACATGATGACACACAACTATAATCCCAGCCCTTGGGAGGCTGAGGCAGGAGGATCACTGCAAATTCGAGGCCCACCTGGGGTACACGGTAAGTTCAAGGTCAACCTGAACTACATAGTTAGACCCTGTCTCAAATAAACAAACAAACAAGAAACATTGCAGAATAATATACATAGTATGATGGTTTGTATAAAAACATGATGTACACACACAGGAAAAAGTCCAGAAGAATGTATCCAAACATGAATAGTGGCTATCCCCACCTCGGGGAAGATCCCAGGACCCTTATTCCTGTGATGTTTGCAGTTTGTATATTATGTGTCTTTAAAAATGTATGTGTCTTTGTCCAACAAACTGATGGAGATATACAATTTTTATTTGTTTCTGTAGTACAGGGGATTGAATTCAGAACCTCGCATATGCTAGGCAAGTGCTCTACCACTCAGCTACATCCCTTGCCACAAATTTGGTAATTTATTTTGTTTTGAGACACGTTGTCACTATGTAGTTCAGCAGGCCTTGAATTCACTATGTATTGTAGGCTGGCTTTGAACTTGCAAAGACCCTCTTGCCTCAGCCTCCTGAATGCTGAGGTTACAGGAGCCTGTTTCCATGCCTGGCTGAGCGCGCGCGTGTGTGTGTGTGTGTGTGTGTGTGTGCGCGCGCGCGCGCGCGCGCGCGCGCGCTCGAGAGCCCGCTGGTGTGAACCAGGGCCTCCCCCATGCTAGGCTGCCTTCAGGCCCGAGCCACACCCAGCCCCATCCCTCACTCTAAAGCTGGAGCAGGAGGGTGGCTAGCAGGGCTTCCTCCATGAGGCCATGGCTCTAGGCTGCCGGAGGTGCTGCTGCCCTCGCAGGTAGCTTCCCAGGCAGCCCTGGACAGATGGCGCAGGAGGGACGGTGGTGGAGGGCGACACAGCCCAGAACCCTGGCCTTCCGGCCACGACCCCGGGATCCTTCCGACCCGGCGCTCCTGACCTCGCTGCCACCTGGGGCGGCGCTGATGGAGGAGGCTCCGCTGCGGAGCCCTGGGAGAGTTTGCCGTGCGCTGTGTGCCTCTGTGCATGGCCGCAAGCCCTGGTGCCAGTGTCACCAAGGTCCCCCGGTGCCGTGCAGTGGGCGAGCCCTGCAGCTTGCTCCGGGCAGACCCCGCATGGGGAGCTCGCGCAGGCCGAGGGACCCCGTCAGGAAAGCCGGCGACCAGCCTCTCCAGGACCCAGGGCACCGCCCTCCCCTGCAGGTCTCCTTTTATGCTGCTGGGGACAGTCCTCAGGGGGCGCCACGCCGGCACCACCTGACTCAGCTCGGCCGGGGCTCCTACCGCAACTAGTAATAATAATAATAATAATAATGCTATACTCTATTCTT